>WBNH01009038.1:1423-121423 GCA_013401255.1 Urocolius indicus
GGCGATGAGGAGGTGTCCAGCGACTCCGAGCCGGAGAGGTGAGGGCGGCGCGGGGAGGGCGGTTGGCAGCGGCCGAGCCCCCCGGGGCACGGCTCCCGCAGTCACCTCTGAGAGCACCGGGGATAACGGCGGCCAGCACTAGCCCTCTGCGCCTCAGCTCCACGGCTTGGCATCCCCTGCAGGGATGGGGAGTGCAGCGCAAGCCCTCCTGGGGAAAGAAACTGTCCCCAGTCTCCAACCTAAACAAGCTCTGCTGGGGCAGCCTGTTTCCTCCTGCCCCCCGTCACTTGTGGCTTGGGAGCAGAGACCCATCTGTGGTTTACAGCCTCTTGTCAGGGAGCTCTAGGTCTCCCCTCAGCCTCCTCCAGGCTCAACACCCCCATTCATTCCCTCTTCCAGCCCCTTCCCCAGCTCTGTGCCCGGCTCTGGCCACGCTGCAGCCCCTCAGTGTCCCCTGTGGCAGTGTGTGAGGAGCCCAGCACTGAGCACAGCCCTGGAGCTGCAGCCTCCCCAGGGTTCAGCACAGGGGCACAATCCCTGCCCCTGCTGGACACACCACTGCTGATCCAAGCCAGGATGCCACTGGCTATCTTGGCCACGGAGGCACGCTGCCAAACCAGCCAAGCTAACTCACTTGGGATGAGGATGCTCTTTTTTTTTCCATGACTACCAAGACAGACCTCACCACCGACCTGGATTTGCTGGTAAACCTACTAGAACGGGGGTCACGGCAAAGCTGACCTGCCTCAGTCACTGCTGTAGAGATCCACAGAACACATGCCATAATACCAAAGTGGATTTTAAGCTAAGGAACTCAATTAAGGACTCTGACCTCAGTATTTAACCAAACAGCACGTTATGATCATACAAGGAGCCCAACTACAGCAATTAAGCGGTACACAAGGGACAAGGAGGCTCTAATCTGATGCTGCACATCATAAATGAGCCATCCTAACAGGACAGGAGGAAGTAACGACATCCCACCTCTTTGTGGGCCCTGCATGTGTTTGGCAGGAACCAGAACGTTTCCCAGAACCCCAAGGAATTCAGTCTCTCACAAAACAAACGTTCTCAATGTTTTCCTTCTTCAGAACATCGCTGGTGTTGGGCACAAGTACCTCCTGGAACTGGAGTTAGAAAACGTCCTTGACCAAGTGAGTTCAGATTTGTGTGACGAACACGTTCTTGTGGGCACAATTTGGCACTGCTGATGTGTAATAACCAGACAACAGTTTATGCTGCTGGTCCTAGGACACACCAGTTAATGATACTGAGCATTGTGTTTCAGACTTCTCTGTGTTGCAAAGCAGGGAAAAAAAACAAAGGCTCAATTTTAGCAAAAGGGAACCCCCACTTCTTACACTGCAATAGCCCCAAATATTCTGGTACCTATGAAAAAAAATGCTTAAGGGATGACAAGGACACTTCAGTGTCATTCCATTTGAAGCTGAAGTTGTTTGAACTCCAGCTGAAAAGCACAAGTGACATTCTGCACTGCAAACACCTCCCTTTCTATTGCTGCAGAAAGAAAACTGCCCCCCGTGCTACAGGCACGGAAAAACTGTGAATTTAACCTTGTCTTAATCACAAATCTCTCTGGGCCAGACTCAGAGGAAATGACAGCTAGATAAAGAAAAAGATACATTTTAGAAGTGCAAATTACCAATATCATCCATGTACTTAATCACATATTAATGCACATAATTACCTCTGTGACAGGACAGTACTGTTAACTGCACTGCTGAGGTTCTTTATCATCTGGGCAGCAAAGACGTTGCTCCAGATGTGCAGTTCACACTTGAAGGAGAACTTAAGAACACAGATGAAACAGACAAACTATTCTACAGTCGAATCAAGAGCCTGGAAAAAGAGCTGATGGCTGAAAACATCCCAGGTATAAAGAAGGGAGGGGGGTGGTGTAGAAGGAGGTTTGTGAGACAATGTCCACCTGAGCCCACCTGGTGGTTGTCCACCATCCTTATGGGAGCCCTTGCTGCAACAGCCAGGACCAGGGGGGATCAGGCCATCAGTCCTGCTCTGGACACAAGCTGCTGCTTCACCTTCTCTGTCAGCAATCACAACAAATTTATTCATCTTTCCTGAAATCTATGTCACTGCTCTTAAAAACCACCTGCTACCTGTTGTCTGTCCCTTCATCTGCTGTCTGAGGCTGTCCTTGGCACAGCTCATCAGACACCCTGACTGCAGTACCACAGACTGCCCTGAACATCTTAGAGAATACATGTCAGGAGAAAGAAGTGGGAGGAAAAGAGTAGTGGTGTAGCAGCTCTTCCAAGGTTAGATCTGTGACACAGCAAGGAAGCCACTGTAGCACCAGAGCCTACTCTGAGGTGAGAAGGTTCTAAGTCCATCAGCAGTGCTCAATAGGTGTTGTTCACTTTGCTTGGCAGACAGCCATGGACACGTGTCCCCCGAGATGGAGCCCATCCACATGCTCGCCTGGGTCGCCTCTGGCTACATCATACAGCAGAACTCAACTGAGAACACTCAGTTCCAATTTGCCCAAATCAAGCGTGTGAAGCAAGTGGTAAGTCACCAAACAGCACTCAGGAGCTAAGCAGCTGTGCATGTGCTGGCCCTCAGCTGCAGCCAAGCTCCAAGGCAACAAACCTCACTTGTGTCTGAGCTTCTTGGTCCATTTCATTTTTAAGCCAGTGATTCCTCTTTGTCCCACCAGCCCCTTTCCTCTAGTAAACCACAAAGGATCTCCCTGACAGCTCCTGTTTGACATCACTACTCCTCTTCACAGATTTTGCTTATAGATTCACAGAATCTTAAGGGTTGGAAGGGACCTGGAAAGCTCATCCAGTGCAACCCCCCCCTGCCAAAGCAGCACCACCTAGAGCAGGTCACACAGGAACGCAGTAATCCTGCTTGACATCTCAGCAACAGCCACCTCCAATGAAACACGATCTGCATTGCTTTTGTTTGCAGTACTGCAGCCTCTATCCATGTGCTAGTCCACCTCAAAATGCTAACCAAGAAAGAAAACACTGATTTCATTCCACTCTCAACATTAGGGTTTTTTTTACTTTGCTCTTCCTGAACCTACTTTTACCAAGTTTGGTGTTTTGGGGTTTCTATTTTCACTTCTTTCTGAGCAGTTGTTTGTAACACGTTCATTTGGAGCATTTGGATCTGCCCTAGGATAAGAAAGAAAATGTGCCTGGCACGTCTCACTACAGCTATTCAGATTAAGGGAGTCTTTAGCTTGCTGTTAACAGGAGCAGGCTTAACTGTTACAGCAGCTTGCTTTCAGAGAAGTTCTCAGAAGAAAAGCTTTTGGTATTGTTTTTAAATGAACAGAACTCTACAGATTCTCCCAGCAATCTGTTCTCTTAGGAGAAAACATACTGCAAGTTAATAACCCCACAGGGATGGTCAGCTTTAAATGCAAGGAAGTCTGGTATGGAAGCTAGGATAAGAAAAAGCAGCACTTTGTATTGAGAAAAGCCATATCAGGAGGCTTCAGAACAGAGCCTGTGAGTTGTACCTTAGGGCTGGTGTCTCACTCTGAGAGGGAGGTTTGCTGACGTTTTGCTCCCTCTGATGGCTGTCTGAAAGCAAGTACCAGACACTACAGGGCTCTGCACCAGCGATGATTTAAAACCCCCTTCAACACGCCAGATGAACTGAAAGGGAAGGCAAGGCTGTTAAACTGAAGCAGCTGCCATCTCTCAGTTACTTTGCTCTTTTCACTGAAGAACAGATAAAGAGAATGTTCCAGAGGCCAGCACATACCCTGTTGCTCACACAGTCCCTGTTAACTCCTTTACCCAGTGTAAGGCCTCTGGAGTGTGTTCCAAGTCTCACACTGTAACCATTTTATTTAGGATTATTTGGGTTAAATGGCCACCTTGTAGAATCAGGTGTTCCCAAAGGAGTTCCTGAAGCTGAGCTGTATCAGCGCAGGTTTAAGTTTCGCCCTCGGTCTCTCAAATGCAGCTCTGCAGTACATGGAAACAGGAACCTGTTCTCTTTTTGTTCTGTTATCCTGGCAAAGCTCCACCTGCTTATTTACTAACACAAGCTGCCAGTTTCACCTGAAGTACATCAGAGGCTTTGTGGGATAACCACAGGGAACTGGTGCTGTTCTTCTAAGCTGGGGGGAAGCCCCACATTCAGCCTTTCTCACCTTCTCCTTCCAGAAAAGAAGCGATGAGTTCCTTGAATTTGACTACACGATTCTCCTGCATGAAATGGTGTCCCAGGTAAAGTCCTGACTTCTAAAAAGACTTGGTTTTGTTTTGCCAAGTGTGTAACCTCCATCTCAGATGCACAGGTGGTGGGGTGCTCACAGAGCTGATGCCTGCAGGTCAGTTAGCCAATGGGGTGAGGTGAGGCCAACCATCACCCACATGTCTCAGCATTATCTGTGCCTCAGCATTATCATATTCTGCCCCTACACAGGCAGGAGACAGCAGCTCTCCAACTGGTGTCAGCAGACAGTAATTTTCAGTTATTTCTGGGCCTTTCTTGGGAATGGCAGAGTTTCAATATACTGGTCATTCACAGCTCTCTCCTCTTGGGAGATAGTACTGCCAGACTGGCCAGGGATGAAGGGAAACGGCAGCTGCAGCATCCTGGAGCACTCAGCTGCCTTCCAGCTGGAGCTGCAGAGTGCTTCTGTGCTAGAGGACAGCAGTGGTGGACCAGAACACAGAGGCATAATCTACCTCAGCAGCTCACAGAAGAAAGCAGCAGCAGCTTTGGTTCCCAGAACAGTATTTACATTGTGTGCTATTTGCCACTTGCAATCTCAGCAAGTGATAACAATCAGAGATCTCACTCCCAACACTTCTAGCTCCACCACTTCCTACTCCACTGCACTCTCAGTTAAGCTGAGGCATCTATAGTGAAGAAAAAGTCCTAAGAAGTAGCAGGTAACAAACAGCAAGACAAAACCAGGGGTTCTTCATTGTGTTCTGTTTGGTGAAGGGCCCAAAAAGTGTCCCAAAAGGTCATCAGCACTAACAATAGGAGGGGTATAATCCAACACAAACATGCTCCAGCTGCAAAACTAGCCGAGGTAAAAGAAATGGAGCATGGAGCACAACACAGGATGCAAAAAGCTTGCAGGAGCACTTCATATCTTTGGACAGGTCACAGGACTGCATGTTCCCGGGCTCACCCTGCACAGCTACCATCAACCTCCTCATCCTCAGCCCAGGTACAGGAAACGCCTTCTCACTTTCTACAGTTCTCTTTTCTCCCCCCAGGAGATCACTGCCTGGCAGATGACAGTTCTCTGGCACCCACAGCACGGTGTTCAAGTAACACAGGCCAGCCATCAGCCACAAGAGACTCCGCAGTGAGACACAAGCCGGCAGCGCCACGGAAGCGGCTCACGTGCCACAGGGAGCCTTGGCAGGGAGGGCAGAGCAGTTCGGGAGGCACAAAGCAAAGAATCCTTCCTCCATTACACTTTTCCTGTACCTTAGGCTTTGATCTGATAAAACCAAAGGCACTTTTATCTGCTAGTAATGAAACTCTGCAAGGAAAGAAGTTTGAAACCCCTCTGTGGCCAGAAGGAATCACTTACGGCACAGGTGCACAGATGTTCTCCCTGAAGGCAACTTTTGGCTTTCCCATGGTGCAGGGGCATCCATATTCCCTTTCCATTCGCTGCAGGAGGAAGAAAGCAAGCAGAGTGAAATACAGAGTGTTCCACTGGAACAAGCAGAAATCATTGTATTTACACATCTTTCCCAAATGAGAAACTTAATCAGGGTGAGCCAGTTATTCAGTTTGGGGTTGGACTGATCTTTGGGGTCTTGGCTGAGGAGGGATCGTTGGGTTTTTTTAAACGTTACAAATGATTCTGTGTTATTCTGCAGTCAGCTTTGTTTAGTGCCTATAGCTTTAGAGACGGGAAAAGGGAACAGCATTCATTGTTTTTCTCAAGTTTTCCAAGGCAAAAGCTATCTTGTCCTCTTTCTGTCAGCATTTCAGATACATCTGTTGTGTTGGAACAAAACCAAGTATGAAAGAAGCAAATAAAATCACTGTAAGCAACTGTTCCCTCCTGTCTCATCATGTCTTACTATGGAATGATACATTTAAAACCACAGAATATTCCTCTCTCCTGCAGGAGATGGCTAATGGTAACATTCCCTATAAGCAAAGGTTGCTGAAGCAAAGTGTAATGCTGAATACAACCTTTCTCATGGATTTTAACCAAAGAGTAAAAATACTCCAGGCAGAAGTTTCATTCAAATAGCTCCTGAGCCTTCAAAACAGAACCAGCAGAGAGAAAGGATCTTCAAATTTGTCGAAGAAGTTAAAGCTCTTCCCTAAGCAGCTACTGCTGCTTCATTCACATGAATGCCAGAGTGCTTTCTGCTGGGAAGAGCTCAGTTGTCACACAACAACCCTGATTTACACAGAAGCAAGTAGAGTTGTGCACCTCCAAACATCCCATGCACTTGCCATCTGCTTAGGCACCCAATACCAAAAGCAGGCCTGAGGGCTGCTGTCAGCCAGCCCACCTGCAGGTAGATTTTGGCACAGAGGCAATGTCTCAGGCAGAAAGGAAAGAGGATTCTTGCTTGTGAAGACATTCAAAAGCTGAATCCATGGACTCTGGTTTCGCAACTACCTGGGCATAGATTTCCAAGTGCAGCTCCCCCATTCCTGAAACGATGGTCTCTTTGCTCTCGTCATCAAAGTGGGTTCTGAACGTGGGATCTTCCCTCGTGAAGCGGCTCAGGCCCTTGGAAAACTTGTCAAAGTCGTTCTGAAAAGCAGTTTACACACACAACACAACATCAGCTCAACATCCAGAAGCCTCACATTTTCCTATCAGCTGCTCAAGCACTGGTGCTCTCATGAGGTTGCTTCCTGAAATGCAGCCACACATTTGTGGTTGTATTTACCCCTCCAGTTACTTCAAGTCCAGGCTGACCCAGGTCACAGACACACGTCTTCTTTGTGGCTAAGTGACACCACTTAAGGCAGTCACCTGCCAAGAATGGTATCAGCTTTGCATAGAACATTTCAAAGCCCTGCTCATTTTAGCCTGGGGTTCCACATTTAACTGCTAACCTGCATCACATTATGAAAGCAGCAGAGGAAAGGTAACTCAGAAAAAGGTTGAATCATTGGCTCTTACCTTGTTGGAAGGCTTCATAGCTACTGAAATGACAGCATCAGGGATGTGAATCGATTCCTGCAACAACCAGAAAGGAAAGGCTCAAACAATCCAGTCCCACCACACATGGGGATGTAACTTCTCCAGAAACAGGAGCCCAGAACAACTCAGGGCTCCAAAGAGGGATGACTGTTTTCCTTAGCTAGCTTGCATCTGCTCTCACAGCCTAACAAAACTCTGTCCATCTCCTGAGGCTCACTTAGAGGCTGCAGTGTAAGCTGCTGCCAACCACAGGTTAATTCTTTGAGGTGTAACAAACAGTCACCAACAAAATACTTAAAACTTTGCCAAGAACACCCTGGTTAAATTCCAGATGGAGAGAGATGAAAGGTGTGCTCACCATGGAGATGTCAGTGCTGGTTTTGTCAGTGAACGTGTCCCCGCTGGCACAATCAATTCCAAACAGTGCACATATGTCTCCTGCATAAACTTCATTCACATCCTTAATGAATAAAAGAGTTTACTGTTTAGTTAACACTGAAAGATGCATTTACAACCTACACCTGCCTCTAAGAAGACATACAAATGCTGTGTTTGCCAGCTTGAAGTTCAGCTCCCTTGAAAACTGCAGCTTTGGTAAACTGCTCTGTAAAATCTTCTGTCTCTTTATTCACAGCAGAAAAATGAGACCACAGCTTGGATGCAAACTTACTCTGTGAAGCAAGCCCTGGCCCAGCTGTGGGGTTCAGGCACTGAAACAGGAAAGGGTAGGACCTGCAGCAGTCTGACAATCAATTTGTACTTTAAGGACTGTAGTCAATAATCATGGGGAGAAGAAATTTCAAGGCAGGGATGATTTTGCCAATCTATATTCTCCCAAAAGTATGGAACATGGGGATAATACCACTGTCTTCTTTAGCAGTCACCTCAAAGCCACTTCATAATGCTGCTTGGGCAAAGGCTCTTCCACTCCAATGGAATGAATACACTCTGGTTTCTGCCAGAGCTCTGTTAAACACCACAAGCAAGTGTGAGTTTACAGCAAAAGCAGGCATTTGGCATATCACCTTGTTCAGAAACAGCTGAGAAGCCAGGAGCTTGTTTAACAAGAGTGGCTCAAAAGGCAGTCCCTGTGGGCTGCCCCTCACCTCCATGTTGTCTGAATGCATCCTGACAAGCCTCTGCACACGCACTCTCTTCCCAGTCCGGGTGTTGTAGATGTAATCAGATTTCTTCAGCATGCCCTGATACACTCGGATGTAGGTGAGCTGCCCAAAGCGGCCAGCCTGGAACCAGAAGTCATGCAGAAACCAAGATATAATCCCTCTGGAGGTCAAGACCATCAGCAAACCATCATCTGCACAGATTGACTAAACGGCTCTGCTTTGAATTGGCACGTGCACACATCAGTGCTTCGTGTGGTCTCAGCTTTCCCTTGGCTCTGGGATGGAACCTGGCACCTCCTGGCAATTTTCTTTACTCCACCACTCCTAACCCTCCCCAGCAGAGGCACACACTAATTACCACTTGGGCCAGCCACTTGCCATGTGAAATCTGAACTGCTGCTCTTTAGGCAGCAAACAATTCGTTTGGTTAAAACTGGGCACTTCTTCCCTCTCCAACTCTCACACGTTCCACTGTTCTCAACTTTAAACAAACCCAAGACTTGTTCTTGGGAAGTATTTGAACTAAGCCCATAAACCCCTCAAATGTTCAGGTTTGAGCTAAGAAGTCATGCAGTCCTTGGGCACATAACCCATTGTCAGCCTCCCAAACTGGCAGTGTTCCACACACTTGTGGATTTCATGGTTGAAACCATTTGTTTCAAAAGAAGGTGAATTTCAACTGAATTTAAACATAAACTGTTCTGAAAAATCCCTTCTGTGTAAGTGTTGTTTGGACTTGGTCTGTCTTCTACTCAGATCCCAAATGATGAAATGATGCCCTGTTTCTCTACTGGTCTGTGCTGCATCAGAAAGGAGAACAGGAACAGCTTACCTCCAGTTTGAAAGCAAGGCCTATAAAGGGCTGGGAATTGTCTCGAGCAGAGTTCAATAGAAACTTGGTTTGGTCCTCAGAATCCCTTAGAAAAGAGAGATGGAGAGTTTATGTCATGAAGCAAATGTGGCAGCCTCCTCTAAACTCCAGCCCAGCCTTAGTGAGTCCCAAAGGCCTTCAGTGTCACAGGTTTATACTGGAGACTTAAAGATGCTCCCATGTACTCAGAAAGGATCTCACAGAAACCACAGCAGATCCCCAAAACAAGACCAAAACTGACAAATATCACCAGTCCTTCACATCAACCAGCTGTCTGGCCATGAAAGCAACTAATCTTACACTCAGACACCGCTCCTGAGCAAGTCCTGTTTCAGAGTGAAGAAAGAGACCCTGTAGTGACTCTTCTGACAAGGCTCACGAGCCACGAGAGAAGCTTCAGCCTGTCTCAGCAGGCAGATGTTAGGGGCAGCAAGAGGCACAGCAGCAGTGAGGAGCCAAGCACTCAGGTACCACTGGGAGAAGAAGTCGTAAACTGTATTTATTAGCATTTCTCTTTGGCTGTGACTCCTACTGCCTGAACAATTCAAGCACATGAGGAAAAGCTGTGACTGTCAGGGCTATTCAGAGGCTCTAACGCTGGGTTTCATGCTTCTTGCTTCTGAAGGCACATCCACTTCAACAAACACATCCAAAGAATACAAAGCTGCCACGTTTCAGATGTGCTCTCTCCTTCACTGCAGCCATGGCTGTAATGGACTATCTCATCAGATCATTTCTCTACCTCCAGTGTGTGTTGCCATACCAATATAAGCTGTGTCACTCTCCAGGGGGAGATGAGCTTTCTTCAGTTTGGAAGACTAAGCAAAATCACAATGGCTTTATGTAACAGAAATGGTAATCAATCATGTATTCTGTTAGTACTGTTTCCTGCTACATATTACACTGCTTTGAAACCCAGTTCCAAGACCACTCAGTGTGCTCACAAATCCTCTTACCCTTGGTTAAGGATAGCATAGTTCTCAACCTCAGCAGGGTTGGGGAGGTACTCCAGGACAGCATCCAGCAGTGGCTGTACTCCTTTGTTCTTTAAAGCACTTCCCAGCAGTACTGGGGTGAAGGACTTGCTCAGTGTTGCTCTTCTGATCGCAAGCTGAAAAATATCAGTGCATTATTCTCCTCCTGCCACAGCTTCAGGAGCCTGACACAGCACCAACCACGCAATGACAGGACAAGGGGCAACGGGGACAAGCTGGAACACAAGAGGTGCCAAAGAAACACATGGAAAAACTTGTTCCCTGTTGAGGTGAGGGAGCCCTGGCAGGGGCTGCCCAGATGGGCTGTGGAGGCTCCTTCTCTGGAGACATCCCAACCCAGCTGGATGAGTTCCTGTGTGCCCTGCTCTAGGTGCTGCTGCTCTGGCAGGGGGGTTGCACTGGGTGAGCTTCCCAGGTCCATTCCAGCCCTTAAGATCCTGTGATTCACAGAGTAAGACAGTTAACCACACCAGCTGACCTGGGAGTCCCTTAGAGCCCCCAAAGACAGGCTGTTCAGCCGATTGCACAACCAACGCAACAGTGGCTCCTTAAGTTCCTTCATGTAATGACTTTACAAAAACAACACAAGGAACAAATCCACCAGCAGCAACTCTGCTCTTTTGGGCCACATCTGCTCCCAGGCAGCAGAGCTCTGCAAACACACCGTGCTGCTGCACAGCAACACAGCTGCAACTGAACCTCATCAACAGGCACCTTGGGCAAAAAACCCCAGCAGTTTGGTTTTCACACAGAGGTTATTGTCAGAAGGTGCAGCAGTTCTTCAAGTGTAGCATTATGGATAGCAGCAAATGAGGTGATGTTTAAGCAGCTGATCTTCTGCAAACATCATATGCCAAGACTGTGGCATCCAGGAGTGATCCTCAGCATCATTGCCACAAAAAGACATTTTCAGTGGAAACTTGGCTGTTGGCCACTGAAAAGAAAACCCATCTTCAGGGACATATTAGTACAAATTAACCTGCATCTGCAACGCTGTAGCCATTGGAGCTGTAATTAATTGGCTTCCAGAAGTGGGAAGCAGAGGCATGTTGAATAGACAAATTTATATCTTGGTAACAGATTTCCTTCCCAGCAGTTTTCAGAAACAGCTTCCTGCTAAAAAAATCTCTCACCTCTCACAGCAGCACAGGGTATTCACATCTGTACCATTCCCTCTGCCAGGTGAGGGACAGATCCTTACAGGTCTCTCAAACTGCCACTACATTTCTGTCTTTATCAAAGCAAGAAGGGTTGCTTTGGAACAGGAGCAGCTCAGGCCTGATAAAATACTTCATTACTGGAATAGCTACATGCCAGGTTATCCATGAGCAATAATGTGCCTGGTACTTTTAACGTTAGTCAGCTACAACCCAGAGTCACAGGCTGGTGGGGTTGGAAGGGCCTTGCAGAGCTGCTCCAGCCCCAGCCCCTGCTACAGCAGGTTCCCCTGGCTCAGGGGGCACAGGAACGTGTCCAGGTGGGTTTGGAAACCTCCTGAGAAGGAACCTCCACACCCTCCCTGGGCAGCCTGGGCCAGGGCTTCCTCACCTCAGCACCAAAGGACTTTCTCCTCCTGGGCCAGTGGAACTTTTTGTGATCCAGCTTCAGCCCAACACTTCTTGTCCTGGCAGTAGCCACCCCAGAAAAAAGTGTCACCCCATCCTCCTGACCCCCTTTAGGCACTTGTCAGTGTTGCTGAGGTCCTCCTAAGCTCAGGCTTCTCCTCTTCAGGCTGAACAGCCTCAGGCCCCACAGCCTTTCCTCCTCACAGAAATAGAGCAGTCCCTCAGCATCTTTGTAGCCCTGTGCTTAAGGGACTCCCTCCCCACACCACCCCTCAGACAAGGTGTGGATGGCCAAGGCTGACACAAAACAGTCTCAGAGAGGGAATACCTGTTGTTCTGCTATCCAGCCTCCACACGTAGCACAGGGGATCTCACCCTGGAGCAAACAGTGGCTGGACCTTCCCCAAGGCCCCACACCTGCAGTGCCAGAGAAAGAACCACAATAAGTGTACCTTTAACTCTGCAACTGTAGGAATCTTCTCTTCCAAAAACAGCTCCCCGAGCTGATCATCAGCGTCAGCAACACACTCGATCAGCTCCCGGCGCCTCTCTGCAGCCTCTGCCCTGAACTCTGCGGGAATCTCATCGTAGCGAAGCGTCTGCCTGCACACAGAAACATTTGGGTTGGGGAAGCCCTTCAAGCTCCTGAGTCCCAGCCCTGCCCTCCTCCTGCCCAGCCCAACACTGACCCACAGCCCTCAGCACCTCAGCCCCACGGCTTTGGGATCCCTCCAGGGCTGGGCACTGCCCCAGCTCCCTGGGCAGCCTGGCACAGGGGCTGACACCCCTCTCAGGGAAACAGTTCTGCCTCAGCTCCAGCCTCAACCTCCCCTGGGGCAACTTGAGCCCATCTGCTCTTGTCCTGTCCCTTGTGAGCCCCTCCCCAGCACCCTTGTGCTCCAGCCCCTTCCCCAGCTCTGTGCCCGGCTCTGGCCACGCTGCAGCCTCTCAGTGTCCCTGTGGCAGTGAGTGAGGGGCCCAGCACTGAGCACAGCCCTGGAGCTGCAGCCTCCCCAGGGCTATCACAGGGGCACAATCCCTGTCCTGGTACTGTTGCCATCCCAGTGCTGAGCCCAGCCAGGATGCCACTGGCCTTTGTGGCCACCTGGGCATGCTGCTGGCTCCTGTTCAATCCCTGTTGATCAACATCCCAAATCCCTTCCCTCTGGGCAGCTTTGCAGCCCCTCTGCCCCAGCCTGTAGAGTTGCATGGAGATAGTGTGACCCAAGCACAGGTTCCAGCACTGGGCCTTGTTGAACCTCATCCCACTGCCCTCAGCCTATGGTTGCAGCCTGGCCAGAGCTCTCTGAAGAGCCTTCTTGCCCTCAGGCAGCTCTGTGCCCCCACACAGCTTTGTGTCATCTGCAAATTGACTGAGGGTGCACTTGATCCCCTCATCCAGATCACTGATAAAGATGTTAAAGAGAACAGGCCCAAACACTGAACCCATCACCACTCCAAAGCAATCCCACAGCACCCAACCTTGCACTCACTCAGCACTGTGCTGACAAGCCTGAGCATCAAAAACCCACCACGAATATCACCAGCTCATCTTGGATGCTTCAGGAGGGCTTCTTCGGGCTCAAGGCAGGAGTTTGCAAGGATGCAGGTTAACCTGTTCAACAGTCTCATTCACATCTGATCTTCATCCCTGTGAGCTGGTGCCAAGCACGGGCTATCAGTTCCCATCACCTAGCGAGTCTCCTGTTTCCCAGTGTGGCCACCACCCCCTCACACTGCTGCAGTCAGCAAACAACTCATGCTGCAGCAACCCAGCATTAAACCTGACCCCACACAACTACTCTGCAGTAACCTGGAGAGCTGAAGAGTGATCCTTCAGCCCTGGCACAAGCCACATCCCTGACTTCCCAAACAGCAGGCCTTGTCACCTCCAAAGAGAAGCTATAGGTGGATACTCATAAAGAGAACAGCTCCAGCTAAGACACTTACCCAAGTGCACCATCAAAATAGACAGCTTTTTCTTCAATCAGGTCTATGATTCCTTTAAAGTTTCCCTCCAGCCCAATGGGAATCTGAACAAAAGCTGCATTGTGCTTTAACTTGGACCTGAAAAAGTGAGCAAACGGGAATGAGTTGAAGCCAGGAGCCGCTTCTGTGCTGCACGTGGGCTTTGCACAACGCCCTGCTCTTACAAAATCACTCTCCTCTGTTCTTTAGACGGTGTCAAAACTCTGCCAATGCTGATGAAAACCACCTGGTTGCATTTTAACCTGAGAGACCGCCGGCCCTCGCTACCCTAACAGGCACCGTGAGCAACTGGAGGGGAAAGGCAGCGCCGCTGCCTGGGTCCAGATTAACCAGCTGATTATGGGAGCTGCTTCCCCTTCAATGCACACTGAGGCCTGCACCTCCCAGATCAACTCAGGCACAGCAGGCAGGGAGCAAGCATGGCTCCTGGGATCCCAACCACAAAGCGTTCAGCCCTATGTCATCTCCCCGCTGAGAGCTACAGCACGCTTGCTACCAGCATCCAGGAGAAAGGAACAGGTTGTGTGCAGGTCTGTCTCTAAAGAGGGTTCCATCAATAAAAATAAACACNTGAACTCTGCGGGAATCTCATCGTAGCGAAGCGTCTGCCTGCACACAGAAACATTTGGGTTGGGGAAGCCCTTCAAGCTCCTGAGTCCCAGCCCTGCCCTCCTCCTGCCCAGCCCAACACTGACCCACAGCCCTCAGCACCTCAGCCCCACGGCTTTGGGATCCCTCCAGGGCTGGGCACTGCCCCAGCTCCCTGGGCAGCCTGGCACAGGGGCTGACACCCCTCTCAGGGAAACAGTTCTGCCTCAGCTCCAGCCTCAACCTCCCCTGGGGCAACTTGAGCCCATCTGCTCTTGTCCTGTCCCTTGTGAGCCCCTCCCCAGCACCCTTGTGCTCCAGCCCCTTCCCCAGCTCTGTGCCCGGCTCTGGCCACGCTGCAGCCTCTCAGTGTCCCTGTGGCAGTGAGTGAGGGGCCCAGCACTGAGCACAGCCCTGGAGCTGCAGCCTCCCCAGGGCTATCACAGGGGCACAATCCCTGTCCTGGTACTGTTGCCATCCCAGTGCTGAGCCCAGCCAGGATGCCACTGGCCTTTGTGGCCACCTGGGCATGCTGCTGGCTCCTGTTCAATCCCTGTTGATCAACATCCCAAATCCCTTCCCTCTGGGCAGCTTTGCAGCCCCTCTGCCCCAGCCTGTAGAGTTGCATGGAGATAGTGTGACCCAAGCACAGGTTCCAGCACAGGGCCTTGTTGAACCTCATCCCACTGCCCTCAGCCTATGGTTGCAGCCTGGCCAGAGCTCTCTGAAGAGCCTTCTTGCCCTCAGGCAGCTCTGTGCCCCCACACAGCTTTGTGTCATCTGCAAATTGACTGAGGGTGCACTTGATCCCCTCATCCAGATCACTGATAAAGATGTTAAAGAGAACAGGCCCAAACACTGAACCCATCACCACTCCAAAGCAATCCCACAGCACCCAACCTTGCACTCACTCAGCACTGTGCTGACAAGCCTGAGCATCAAAAACCCACCACGAATATCACCAGCTCATCTTGGATGCTTCAGGAGGGCTTCTTCCTGCTCAAGGCAGGAGTTTGCAAGGATGCAGGTTAACCTGTTCAACAGTCTCATTCACATCTGATCTTCATCCCTGTGAGCTGGTGCCAAGCACGGGCTATCAGTTCCCATCACCTAGCGAGTCTCCTGTTTCCCAGTGTGGCCACCACCCCCTCACACTGCTGCAGTCAGCAAACAACTCATGCTGCAGCAACCCAGCATTAAACCTGACCCCACACAACTACTCTGCAGTAACCTGGAGAGCTGAAGAGTGATCCTTCAGCCCTGGCACAAGCCACATCCCTGACTTCCCAAACAGCAGGCCTTGTCACCTCCAAAGAGAAGCTATAGGTGGATACTCATAAAGAGAACAGCTCCAGCTAAGACACTTACCCAAGTGCACCATCAAAATAGACAGCTTTTTCTTCAATCAGGTCTATGATTCCTTTAAAGTTTCCCTCCAGCCCAATGGGAATCTGAACAAAAGCTGCATTGTGCTTTAACTTGGACCTGAAAAAGTGAGCAAACGGGAATGAGTTGAAGCCAGGAGCCGCTTCTGTGCTGCACGTGGGCTTTGCACAACGCCCTGCTCTTACAAAATCACTCTCCTCTGTTCTTTAGACACTGCCAAAACTCTGCCAATGCTGATGAAAACCACCTGGTTGCATTTTAACCTGAGAGACCGCCGGCCCTCGCTACCCTAACAGGCACCGTGAGCAACTGGAGGGGAAAGGCAGCGCCGCTGCCTGGGTCCAGATTAACCAGCTGATTATGGGAGCTGCTTCCCCTTCAATGCACACTGAGGCCTGCACCTCCCAGATCAACTCAGGCACAGCAGGCAGGGAGCAAGCATGGCTCCTGGGATCCCAACCACAAAGCGTTCAGCCCTATGTCATCTCCCCGCTGAGAGCTACAGCACGCTTGCTACCAGCATCCAGGAGAAAGGAACAGGTTGTGTGCAGGTCTGTCTCTAAAGAGGGTTCCATCAATAAAAATAAACACCGAAACTGACACTAATGTTTGTTTTCTTGGAGAAAACAGAGTTGTTACAGGTCAGATTAAGATTGAACCTCAAAGCAAGGTATTATCCTCCAAAACTGCCACTACAGACCCCACCAGAGGAGGCTTTTCCTTACTCTCAGCCTGCTCTGGGAATAGCTCAGAGCAATGTGACAAATAACTTGGAAATGCTGAATACCTCAACTGCTGCACTGCTCTGCCCGGATCAGAGCCCAGCCTGTCCAGCTTATTGATGAAGGTCAAGAAGGGCACGCTGTAACGCTTCATTTGCCTGTTCACAGTTATCGTCTGGCACTGAACGCCTCCAACAGCACAGAGAACCAGGATAGCTCCATCCAGAACTCTCAAAGACCTCTCCACTTCAATCGTGAAGTCCACGTGCCCTGAGTGACAACACACACCCCTGTTATTCAAAGACAAGGAAGAATCTCACAGCTGCAGGAAAGAGCAAGAGCCAACAGAATCAGTCTCCAGCTGCACAGAGAGAGCCACGCTGGCTCCCCTTGAGCAAACCACGGATGCAAAGACAAAGAAAGTGCCGTTACCTGGCGTGTCTATGATGTTGATGTTGGTGTCTTTCCACATGGTGTACGTTGCTGCGGACTGAATCGTGATCCCACGCTGTCGCTCCAGCTCCATTGAATCCATGACAGCTCCAACTCCATCCTTACCTTTCACCTTGGGAAAAGACAAAACAAAAGCTATTAGTCCAAGAGGGCTTACTAAGAATTCAGCGTGTGCTGGAGTCATGCTTTGTATGCTGAGCATCATCCTCTAGGCAGCGAAGAAAAAGCAGGCATGGCACAATCGCTTGCAACTCTTGAACTCCAAACCAGCCTGGTGTTTGGTTTTGCAGATGCCACTTTAACGCGTTTTGCTCTCCTGAGGATCAAGGACCTGAATTTAACAAGGTAACGCAGCTGAAGTTGAAAATTACAAGCCTTAAGGTTCCCTGTTTCGTGCAGTCAGCGTGGACTACATCAAAGCAAGCGTGCACCTTCCACTCTGTGTTAACCCTGGGGATGGTAAGGGAGCACCAAGACATTACTTTCTATCACAGCACCGTCCCAAGGGCACCCAGCACGCTCAGCCCACCAAGAGCTCAGCTCTGGGTCCCTGCGCAAACCCACCTCGTGCATCTGCGCTATCCTGCCCGTGTAGAACAGGATCCGCTCCGTCAGCGTGGTTTTCCCCGAGTCGATGTGGGCCGAGATGCCGATGTTGCGGATCCTCTCGTTGGGGAGGACTCCCGAGGAGCAGCAGCGCCTGCACGGGCTCAGCAGCAGCTGGAAAGCACGACAAGGGCGCTTGGTTTAGGCAGGAGCCGATCAAACGCAGCTCGCTCCTGCTGATATCAGATACGCTTCCAACCCATCTACGACAACACCCGGTCACCGAAGCCAAAACGATCCCTGCAAGCGCTCGGGGGGCAACTCGGCACTCCGCAGCACGCTGGAAGCCACCGGGAAGCCACGAGGGGCCGCGCCTGCAGCTCCGGGCTCCATCCCTAAGCGCTCAGCCCACCCGCGCTGCAGCTGCAGCTGCAGCTCCAGCTCCGGCTCAGGCTCAGGCCGGTACCTGCCGCTGCAGCCGCCGCCCCGCGGGCACCAGCCCAGCCCGTAGCGCCCGCTGCATGGCCGCGACCTCCCGCCGCTTCCGGGCCGCCGCGCATGCGGACACGGGGCCGCCGGCACCGGGCAGCGGGCGGAGCTCCGCGGCACCACGGCGGGGACACGGAGAGGGGGACACGGAGAGGGGGACACGGAGAGGGGGACACGGAGAGGGGGACACGGAGAGGGGGACACGGAGAGGGGGACACGGAGAGGGGGACACGGAGAGGGGGACACGGAGAGGGGGACACGGAGAGGGGGACACGGAGAGGGGGACACGGAGAGGGGGACACGGAGAGGGGGACACGGAGAGGGGGACACGGAGAGGGGGACACGGAGAGGGGGACACGGAGAGGGGGACACGGAGAGGGGGACACGGAGAGGGGGACACGGAGAGGGGGACACGGAGAGGGGGACACGGAGAGGGGGACACGGAGAGGGGGACACGGAGAGGGGGACACGGAGAGGGGGACACGGAGAGGGGGACACGGAGAGGGGGACACGGAGAGGGGGACACGGAGAGGGGGACACGGAGAGGGGGACACGGAGAGGGGGACACGGAGAGGGGGACACGGAGAGGGGGACACGGAGAGGGGGACACGGAGAGGGGGACACGGAGAGGGGGACACGGAGAGGGGGACACGGAGAGGGGGACACGGAGAGGGGGACACGGAGAGGGGGACACGGAGAGGGGGACACGGAGAGGGGGACACGGAGAGGGGGACACGGAGAGGGGGACACGGAGAGGGGGACACGGAGAGGGGGACACGGAGAGGGGGACACGGAGAGGGGGACACGGAGAGGGGGACACGGAGAGGGGGACACGGAGAGGGGGACACGGAGAGGGGGACACGGAGAGGGGGACACGGAGAGGGGGACACGGAGAGGGGGACACGGAGAGGGGGACACGGAGAGGGGGACACGGAGAGGGGGACACGGAGAGGGGGACACGGAGAGGGGGACACGGAGAGGGGGACACGGAGAGGGGGACACGGAGAGGGGGACACGGAGAGGGGGACACGGAGAGGGGGACACGGAGAGGGGGACACGGAGAGGGGGACACGGAGAGGGGGACACGGAGAGGGGGACACGGAGAGGGGGACACGGAGAGGGGGACACGGAGAGGGGGACACGGAGAGGGGGACACGGAGAGGGGGACACGGAGAGGGGGACACGGAGAGGGGGACACGGAGAGGGGGACACGGAGAGGGGGACACGGAGAGGGGGACACGGAGAGGGGGACACGGAGAGGGGGACACGGAGAGGGGGACACGGAGAGGGGGACACGGAGAGGGGGACACGGAGAGGGGGACACGGAGAGGGGGACACGGAGAGGGGGACACGGAGAGGGGGACACGGAGAGGGGGACACGGAGAGGGGGACACGGAGAGGGGGACACGGAGAGGGGGACACGGAGAGGGGGACACGGAGAGGGGGACACGGAGAGGGGGACACGGAGAGGGGGACACGGGATGGGGCGGGGCGGGGACAGCCCCGAGGGGACAGGGGCTGGATGGAGTGAGGAGATCACAGAGGGGACATGGGCGGGATGGGAGCACCGTGAAGGGACACAGCTGAGGAGGAAGGGTCCTACCGCAGTCCTTGGGTGCAGCCCAGTTACTGCTGTGATTAGTGACTGTGACCCACCCCCGAGGATGTGCCCCAGCTGAAAACCCCTGCTGACAATAAATCAGTAAAGAGCTGGAGGAAGGCTGGGAGGGAGCACAGGGGCACCCGGCCCAGGGCCAGCCCCCAGCAGCAGACAGTTAATAATTCACAACCCAGGAGCTGGGGTGCATGGCAAAACAGGCACTGAGCTGAGGGGAGGGAGGAGGGTACCGTTTACCCATTTGTAATGCTTTGAATGTTGTGTTCTAACAGAGCAAGAAAGGGCCATGCTCTCTCACATGTGCCACCAACGACAGTGCCGTGAAAGAACATCTCAAGGCAGCTCAGAACAAATAATGCACAAGTCAGTGGGTGGTAGAGAGTAAGCCAGACAATAGCCATAAACAATAAATAACTTTATTGAAGAACTAGTTTCAGATGTTTCTACACAGAACAATTTCTTCTGCAGTACAGTTTAGAACAGTGTTTTGCATGAAGGTGTAAGATTAGCCTCTTCCCCCCGTAGGTTTCAAGCCAGCATCTACTTGTTTTATTGGTTATAGATGTGTTTGTTTTATCTCAGTCAAGCACAGGCAAAAATCTGAAGCTGTCAGCTGAATGGTACTTCCAGTTAAACAGCAGAGTCTCTCCTATCAAAGACTGCTGAAGTTATGACAATAAAACTTTTTCTGCTGTTTACTGTCAGGGATTGAAGTGACATCCCTGGAAAAGGCTTCCACAGCCTTACACTTACTGACATTAACTGCAAGATTGATCTCCTCAGCATATGGAAAAATCAGGCTCTCCAGTTGTACTTTGAAGGAGAGTTAAAAAGCATCCTTTAGATGCAGGGTTGTGGGAGCTGGACTGGGGTGTCACACCGCTTCAGGCTGTCCTTCTGTCACAGGATGTTGCTCTTAGCATCACCTTACCTCAGACAGAACGCTCCAGTGGCACAAACTTACTGCCACTCCTATGTGCTCCAGTCACAGGAAGAGACCTTTGCATCAAACAAGCAAAGCAACAACTGTCTTTCCCTTGCCAGAGTTCAATGGAAGAGCTTCTGATTAGTTCTGCACGTCAATACACATAGATTTAAATAATCTGGGGAACCTGCAGGACGAGCTCCTTTAAAGGCCATTTCTTTTTTAGCCAAACAAATACAAATCTTAACTTACTAAAACCTATTTGATCATACAAACAGAGCCTTTAAGGCTACACCATAACGTTTTAGCCTTGAAATACATTATAGTGCTAGTGCTGTAACACTGTAGCCTGCAGAAGGTATTTATACTGTGACACTGGGGTCAATTCTGCCTGACAAAACAGGCTGTGAACTTCACAGCTCCAACAATGAGACGTCTCCAGCTCTCAGGCTCACCTGTGGGTTTTCAGGCACTTGCCACTTTAGCCTCCACCACAACATCCAAGTGTGGGATTCCAGATCATTCTACATCCACTGAAACAGGACACTGAAGCGTACAAACCCACCTCAGCTGAGAGGGGGAAATGGTTTCCCCGCATGCTGAGCTCTTGCAAGCTACTTTAGAGCAGGAGAAACTGTGTAATCACTCATTATCCACTTCAACTGCTGCCTACTGAATTTCTCCCACGTGTTTCTGATGACTAGCAGTCACAGTTGAGTTTGAGGGCACGGTGGTATTATTACAGAATCATTACAAGCTACTACAGAGAATCTTCAAGAATGAAAAAAAAAAAAAATCAAGGGGCCACCTCCAGAGGGAATATAACGAGGATGGGAAGTACAAAACCGATGCCTAGGCAACAGAAAATAGGAGATGCAAGCACAGCTTATGAACCTACCAACACCGAACAAACAGAACTTTACTCCAAGTGTTTTTAGTCATTTTAAGCCTCTCACTGCTCCACGCTTTGCTTTCTTCATGAAGCTGGGGATTCTACAATCAGACTGTTAAGTCATTATAAAGTGGCTAAAGTGGACTCAAATTGCTCTCCATTGCTGTTATCACCTAACGAGTTAACTCTTATTCCAGCCACACAGAGCACGAAGGTCACTCACTTTCTGTGCGAGTCATAAAGTGTAGGGGGAAAAAAACACAACAGAAAAATCTAGGAAACCACAGCTTTTTAAACCAGAATTAGTGTGAATCCATTAAAGTGCTTTCAAGGGGAAATCTGGTGGGTTTTGAATTTACTGGAACTAGATGGATCTGGATTTTTAAGGGAACATTCAAAGGGCTGGAGTAGCACAGTGCACTAGTACCGAAACAAACCACAAGAGATTGGTCAGATATACGTGTACATTTATGAACACAAGCAATGCAGCACCATCGTCTTCTCTGAAGAAACTCCATCTGAATGGAAGCAACTTATTTGTTGCTTCTTTTGATGGGGACGTGTGTTCCTTTCACGCTGAGATTCTCCATAGCTCTGGGCTCCCTGGAACCTGTGATTGCAAGTGGTTTCTCTCTGAAACAGAGAACAAAAATCGCAACCACCATGTGGTGTGGGAGTGGGAGAACATCTCTTTTGTTCATTATAAGTACTACTACTATTAACAGAACTATATCCAAGTGATTTATTTTAGTTGTAAGACAGATTTGACTCCCCCCTCTAAAGCTACTTCAATCTTTACTAGCATGGAGTTGGACTGGTCCCACATCTTGCACACTTGATGAGAAGAAAGAGCTTAATTTGAAAACTGAAATGGAAGGAAAATAGCCTCTGTAATAAACCTCAAGATGTGCTGGAGAGACTGTAGTTTACAGGAGAGGAGTATTTCCCTTTGCAGCATTCTCTAGGAAACACACAACTGATCCCAGCTACCACTGACACCCTGTCAACAGGGCAGGAACACCACCTGAAGCTTGGCAGATGACAGCCATGCAGGGGAGCTCCTGCACTTCTAGACATTCCCTCATTCCTACACAGACAGCCTGATTGGAAGAGGTCTCATTTGAAATCTAGCTCTGAAGAATAGGCTGTGTCTATTCTCCAGCTCTATGGAAGGTGTCTTTTACCCAGGAGAACAGATCAACCTTGTCTTCAGCAAGAACTAACCCTTAATGCACCTAACCCAGTGTAATGACTGTGGGGGCACGGCTACAGCATTTGGACACAGGCAAGTGCACTGGCATGTTTCTCTAGAGAAAAAAAAACACTTGCCACTTTAGCCTATCAAACCTTTCACTAATTTTCAGTCAAAAATACTAAAGACATCTTCAAAATTTACTAATCAAAACAGTGCCTTTCACAGCTTCTCATGGCACGATGTGAGATCAGGAGGAGTAAAACATGTCATTTCTCCTCAGGCTGCCAGGAAGCTTCAGAACTGAACTGTCACACCCTGCTGCTAGGATTTCCTTATTCTGCTAGGAAACGATTTTTACCTTCTTAATCCATCCTCCTTGGGTATGTGATGAATGCTTCTGTATTTTGGAGCTTCTAAGGTGCCTCTGGTTCTAGATGGCTTGAACTTCATGATCTCTTTCTGCCACTCTTCGTCAAAGGTCTGTGCCTCAGCTGGAAAACAGTTGAGGTTTCCTTTTTATTTTTCAATAAATGCAAACAAGACAGGAAGACACATGTGATGAACCATAAAATACCACTGAAAGTGCTTTCAAATGGGAGCAGCTATTACCAGTGCATTGAAACACAACATTGCCAGGTCTAACCACTTCCTTCAGCTTTGGTTATCCGAGTTGATATCAACTAAGGACACGTGGGGATTTGCAGACTTTCAGACAGCCTGACAGTCACTATCACACGTCTCAAGCTGCAGCTTCAAAGTGGGTTATGTGAAACAACAATGTAAGGCCCACTGGAGAACTGCAGAGAGAAAGAGAGAGAGAGAGACATACCTTCATCCAGGTTGATGAATTCTTGGTTCATTTCTTCGTCGCCGGTCTTGGTGTTCTTTGATTTTTTGATGACATGAGCACGATCATGAATATGATGGCCAATAGCCATTTTTTCCAGGCCACTTTCAGAATCCTTCAGTGCTTTTCTTGTCTCCTTAACCTGTACGAAAAAAAAAAAAAGGGGAAGTGTCTTTAACCAAAAGTTTTTAAAACCTCCTTTTTCTTCCTCAAAGGTTTTTGTGGCTTCCCTTTAAGAAAGCTTGGCATTTTTAACACACTTTTCCCATTGTCTCATTTACTGTGTTGGCCCAAAATACACCAACAAAGCACAGATAAGTCTGTTTGTTTTTTGCCAACACACAGAAAACTTAAACAAAGACACCTAAAGCTTCTTAAGTAGCACACATACTGGATATTAATTGTGAGTTAAATATACCATAGACAGACAAGTCTTCAACATTCTCCTTGACAACAGAACAAGTAAGAGTCCATGCCAATATTCTCAGCACGAAGAGACAACTAATTACCAGGTTGACATGTTGACTGGCTTGAAACCCAGGCAACCACTTATCACTGTGTTCATAGGTATATTATTAGAACCTTTTTGATAACCGAGCGTCTGCTTGAGCTTGAACATACCCTACAGCCAATCACGCTCAAGGGCCTTTACTGCTCACATCTAGTCTTTCATGAACCTCGCTTCAGGGTTCAAATTCAAATTTCTTAGCAGAATTAGATGCAACAGCTGCAGGGAAGTCAATGAAAGGGCACCTGCCTCTGCTGCCTTACGCAAGCCGCCGGGTACAGGGGGTGATCTCCAGCCTGCTTTTTGCATCCAGACGCTGCCTCTTGCTATCTTAGCATTTTAAATGTACACAAAGAGGATTAATTACAGCAAAGAGAAAGACTTTGAGGAGCGTCCTGAAGAATCAGCTGTGCTGGCTCTCAGTTTCTGCAGCCTTTGAGAAGCATATAATCTATTTAGACCTATACTTAGAGGCACACAAATTGCAAGGGAGAGAGCAGCATTGTAGCTGAAGAACCCTGTAATGTAGGGTGCTACTGACACAGCCATGTATTTTTTCTGAGAGTAACTCTCTCTAAAAATAAAGTACTCTAAGGAAACTGTGGCTTGGTACAGGGTAACTCAGATTCCAGTCATTACCTCCCACCTTTTCTGCTACATCTGAGGAGTACTTACACCTCCTGGAGCTGTGCGTGTCTGGGCTGAAGCCTGGAAAACTTTAGGTGGTTCATCCCCTACTTTGGAGTAGGTCATCACAGAGGAGGAGCTGAACGTGTGTGCATCTGGATGGAAGGACAGGTCATCCTACAAGCAATGGAGATTTCTTATTAACAAAACCCAAAGGATAATGAGTGCTTCTTACATCCCCAGACTTATCATCCCTCAAAAATTAGCCCTCAGTTCTGGCACCACAGGACTGCTGGAAAGAGACCCTCCACTCTGGTCCTAGCCTTGTCTTCTGGCCTCAAGTCTTCCCATGCCAGGAAACAAGGCAACAAATAAAAAGCACAGGCAGCAATAAGCAAGTGCTCAAGTGTTTGCCCTGGCATAGTTGAGTTCATTACTGAAGCTACGTACAGTACATCACAAGGCCTGTAAAGAGTTCATGAGCAATCACGGTTACAAGGCATTTTACAGGGCCAGTAAAACACAGTAAATACACCCAGCAACACTTAAGAGAGATCAGTGTTGTCTTCAAAGGCTGCAAAGGAAAAAGACAAGGCGTAGCACTGAAAACAAGGTCATGTGCAGAGTGGCATTTAGTTGTTTGCAAGCTTTGTTGTTTCTAAGTGTCCAGTAACAATTTAAACTGCTCCTTCACTTGAGGTGTCAGCTCTGGCAACAGCCAGAGACCAGATAACTCACAGCAGTACCAACCTCTTTGGAGTTAAGCACACATTTGAAGGCCTGTTGTTAGCAAATAAGCAGTGAGAGCATAGAGAATGATCAACATAATCTAGTTGGGGGGTGGGGAAGAGAAAATAAGATTCTTACTCTGTGCTTCAGAGCAGTAACATTTGCTTCTGGCAAAACTTTCTGACTATCATTTTAAATGTCATCCTCCAACACAATTCATCTTACAACAAGTTGGTTTTTTTTTTTAAAGACTTACAAATTTCCTGTGCATTTCCAGCATGCTGTTTCTCATGTTTGACATCATCCTGTCCATTGCAAAAAAAGGGTCTCCAAAATCTGCATCCTGCTAAGAGAAAAGGCATCATAATTACAACGAAGTCTTCTGATTCCTCAAGTTCTGAGCCTGGGGTTTGGGTTTTTTTTTTCCATGCCTTTTTAATGCAAATCAGACCATCAAAACAGGTTTTCACAGAGTGCAATTCACAGACACAGACAAGCCAAAATGCACCTTTTTAAATGAAAAAAAAAAAAAGAGGAAAGCTATCATGAAGAGAGGCTGTGGCTGCCCCATCCCTGCCAGCTCCAACTCTGCTCTGGTGGAAGCTGTCCCTGCCCATGGCAGGGGGATTGGAAGGACATGAGCTTTGAGATCCCTTCCAACCCAAACCATTCTGTCCTTACTGACCATACTGATGGAAACTGCCTTTGGAAGAACAAACCAAAACCCTCCAAAGAGACACAGGGAGACAGAAAGTAGGGAAAAGGTGAACTCCCCTAAGTGACCATCTGGGAAGATGGTATTACTGAGCCTCCTTTGGGCTTCTCTCCAGAACAGCGAGAGGTGATGACAAAGATGATTTTCACCATGCCTTTCCTCTCCTACTCTGAACTTTTCCTCAGGACCCATTTAAGCTCCCTACTGGGCTGCCTGGTTTCTGAACCGAGTGGCTCTGGTTGAAGTAGGCTAGTTCTGAGCTAACAGCACACACTGGTTGGTTAGTTGGCGAGCTTGTAGCTACATGCACACCTAGCTGCTTCCCAGCACAGCCCCTGTGCCACCACCACTCTTCAGTTTGCTTCTTGAAAAGTAAGAAATCCGAGTCCTTAAGGGCTATCAAGACCTCTGGGCAGTAAATACAGACTATTTAGAGCATCAAATCATTGCCAGCATCAGTAACTCCAGAAAACTGTTAGAAATCTGGACATCCACCAATGACATTACACAGCAACCAGCTGTACCTATGAAATTACATGCCAGACTGGGGCAAGGGGAGTAAAACCATAGCCTGTGGACTTCATAGCAAAAGAACTTTATAGAGCAAGTTGCCACTTTGTGCCTCTGAATTAGATAATTAAACAAGTCATCATTTTACATCTGAACCAAGAGCCAGGCTTATTTTTATCTGCTGTGCAAGTGAGGGCCACTCTCTAAGCTACTGGTTCTCAATCTGAACACTTCAAAGGAAGAAAAAAGCTCCATGAGGGTTCCTGAGGAAAAACAAGCTGGTTTTTACAGATCTTCTAAAAGATATTCCAGACAAACTACAGCTGAAAACCCTTCCAAGCCCAGTTGCAGGGGAAATTCCATCTCCAGAAGCTGGTCTGTCTTACAGTAACCAGCACTACAGGTCTCGCTTGTATCACAGACACAAAGACACTTGAAGTCACTATCATCTGTCTACAAAGTCTGGGGTCTCTTTCCAGGGATTATTCCATATATATCCCATCACAATCCAACCACTACTAGATCCATTGCCAAGAAAAGCCCACTGCTAAGCAGCAACATTTCCAGTCTTGCTATCAGCATATTTAGACTACCTAAGCACTTTTTTAATAAAAGGAAAAGGTTTATATTAGGAAAACCTTTCCTGATTTACATTGTTCCATATATCAAAACACCATCAAAAGCAGTTTGCAAGCACACTGGGGCCAGCCTTTGTCCATGCTTTAGTCAGGCAGACAGGACACACATACTAGCAGGAGCTACAAGGATTATTGCTCCTGGGATACTAACCACTCTACCAAAGCCTGCAAAGGGCATGAGGGAGCAGCTTGTTGCCTAGGGAAAGAAAAGGACCGGTGTCTATTAGTTGTTATACCTGTTATCAGACACTGCAGAAGTAGCTTTTATAAACAGCCCTTTCATATAGAGCAGGTGATTATTAAACATCTCCAATCAAATAACAACGATCACTCTAGAGGACCCTGGTAATTGATAGTGTGCTGCAACAACAGAACGTGAAGTACTCTCTCTGGCTATATCAGAGTAATATATTTATACTAACTATGTTGGAAAGTGATAGCTGTCACCTCATTTAACAAGCCATACTCCTGTGTATGTACTAGAAGCACTGAAAGCCAAAAGTTAAGAAACAGTTGCATACCATAGCAAAGTCTGGACTGAAGTTATTTCAGCCACAGCAGAGTGCCCCAGAGACGAGCCACTTCTCTGAAAACACTTTGTTCTACTCACGCAGCAGAATCTCATCAATGACAGTTGATTAAAACCAACAAAATCAATAGTCCCTTTCAAGTAAATTGATGCAATTAAATTTCAGAAGGCTGGCACACAACTTCAGGTCTTAAAAAAGCTAAGTGATGTGGCTGAACCCTTCACACCTTGTGTATTACAAGAGATAAATGCAAACATAAAAGGTGTTTCTCTAAAACATCCATCCACCCCTTGCAGTAAACAAAATGAAGCCTAACTCCTCAGCAGATTCAGAGGTCGCTGCAGAGATGATCTAGGTAAATCTATCATCATACACAGAATCACCCAAAGACAAATCCCCCACAGGGAAACTATATTCTTCTGCAGTTGTATAAATAGATGTAGCTATAAACACCAGCAAATACAGTTCCTGTTTGGCCAGCTGATATTGAATATCCCTGTCTGACAGGGCAACGAGATGCTGGAAAACACACTGATGTTTCCAGGAAACTAAGATTGGAGAGTTATATAAAAGCCTATCTAAAGAAAGTCTGGTTAGACAGAAGTAGCAAACACTTCACAATATTTTGAAGTACAAAAGGAAGGAATTACCTGAGCCTTGAACACCTTTTTTGAACTCTTTCAGGTTGCAGTTCTGTCTAATACGCAGTGATAGAAGAGAACAACACATCTATTTTTCTACATGTATCAAGTGCAAAAGGATAACCTCAGAAATAAAGCTGTAGTCACAAAGTTTATAAAAGAGGTGACAAGAGTTTATAAGCTGCTGGATAGTTACCTAATATACAGGACAGATATCCAAACCAAACCAAATGACAGTATCTCTTCAGATGTTTTACCCCGTTCTTCCTGCTCACATCTTTTCCTCCTCCTTCCCTCTCTTCCAAGGGCTAAAGTCTGACACTGCTTTTCCTTTATCAGGCAGGTCTGTAATTTGCAATTTACTGACACACAGAGTCACTGCAACAAGTTCTGCTCCTCATAAAGCAGCTTTGGGCGTGCTACAGCGCACTGAAGCACGGGATTACACTCCCAGTAATCAGCACGGGTAATTTGAACTGTGTATTTTACATGGCACTGAGGATATCCATCTTTTCCTCCATAAAAACCTAATTATGTTAAGTGTTTGAATCATTTCTGGAAGGAAACCAGTAAAAGCAGTTTGAGACTACAACAAGGCTGCTGCAGTCACCAGTGTGGAGTCTTCTGTGACATCTGACAACTCTTAGGTGAAACAGGAGGAACATCAAAGGACTCTGCAAAGACTTCAGCAGGTGTGGAATTCCTTTGTGCTTATCGAAATAACACAGCGGTCTTGTACCTTTCACTTCTTTCTGTAGCCACAGATGAAAGGTTTTCTGTGCCTCACACTTCTCCCTCACTGCCAAGAACAAGGAACACAAACTCCCAAGCTATTAGGGTAAGGTTTGACGTATTTGTTTTCCAGAGGACAAAGGAGGCTGCTCTGTTTTTAGGCACCTACTGAACCAAGGCCTAAGAACCTGCCTCAGCAGAGGAAAGATCATGCCCTAATTAGATCCAGCAGCATCTATATTTGAAACTAACTGGCAGTGCATGAGCACAGAGGAAAGAATCTGACAGTTACCCTTTTGACTTGGAGGTGATAGTCTGTGTTTCAGCTACGTTTATTAAGCTCTAACTATCTGGGTTTGAACAACCACTGCCAAATCTGGCTGAGTTCCACGGGCCCTTGTAATCTGTCTTCTCTTCCAACGGCTTTCTCAAATCAAATCTGATTCTTTAAAAGGAAAAGATCATGCAGCTGCAAAATATTCAGCCTGGTGGAGGGAAAGGGACCAACTTCAAACATCTGTCCTTTCTAAATACAGCAATTCGATAAGGTTTAGCTACAGAAGCACAAGATACAGGTTGTCCTGCATGCCCAGAGAGCTGAAAAGGTACTTTATGTACAATACAGATCACTGCCAACCTCTGCTTTGGGTGGCATTGCAAAAACATTAAGTTTTGTGCCAGTTTCCCTGATCTTCAATTCTTCTGTTTAGAGGAAACATTAAGACCAAAGGCAGAATGTGAAGCCTTCGTCCACCCTTGCAAAGTTGGAACGGGGTTTAAAGTATCTGTGCAGACATTCTTTAGGCGGCTGAAACAGAGGTTTGTGTTATTTATGTTGGTTTCATGTGACAAGACACAAGATGCTGCAGTGTAGTGTTAAGGCAGGAACGTATCAAAGTACCTTTTTAAACAAAGCTAGCAGCAAAGGACATAAGTGTTCAGAGAAGGCTCTGTCACTGGATATTTTTAAAGCCTTTCTGCAATAGAAACATTTAATACATAATATTTGCTCAGCCAAACATTGGATAAATACATTTAGTTTGTTTCATTTACTGTTGTGTATTCAGTAACTTACAGGCTTGCTGTGAGGCCCAACAGAAGTCTGTCAGTGTTAAGCAACGGGCCATCAAGGAGACAAGAGAGATACTATTCCTGCCTCTGCAAAGGGGTTGGACTGGATGATCTCTCAAGGTCCCTTCCAACCCCCACCAGTCTGTGAGTCTATGGTTCTGCTGGTGTTTTACTGGGCAATGAAACGGTCTGGCCAAGGTTGCAGTAGCTCTGTTTTCCACTGGACTGAATTTGACAGAAGTGGAAACATGAAGCCAAGTCTACCAGCAGCAAATGTGAGTTCCATGTAGCAACCCCTGGAGATGAAGAGGACACTTACTCTGCGATTTCCTCTCAGAGCAACCTGAGAGTCCTGGCGCGCTCCTCGATCTCCTGCTCTCTCCCCACCATCTGTTATGCTGAGAAAGGGATCTCGTCCAAAAGGTTCAGAGAAGCTTCTCATCATCTGCCGCATATGTTCATGGTGTGCAGCAAAAGGATCACTGGAAGAGAGAGATTTTGCAGAGGAAGCCATAGGGGGTTATTCCAAGTGACGTCAAGCTCTCAAAACTCCATTTGTTATGTCTTTCCGTACGGTTCTTTATCCAAATCCTTTATTTTAACAAGACCCAATGAGTGGACAATCTCCTGTTCCTCAAAAGCTCTCACTTTTCTTCCCATCTCTCAGGTTAGGGGGGTGGTTTATCCCTTTTTTTCAGCTGCCTTCGTTGCTCTCCTGTGCTCTTGGGTACCCACATCGCTTTTTCTCTTTCCTCATCTCCTCCCCAAAAATCCCACCCTTTGCAGCCAGCTTTCACTCCAGCCTTTGTTTACTCTCTGTCAGGAGCTGTAAAAACACCCTGTATTTTATTTAGCACTGCTTCCATCTCCAATCCCTGCTATTAGAGGAACGTTTTCCCCTCCCCTGTTTCACTCCCAACTCCCAAAGCTTTGTGTGGCACTACTCACTGCACTCATCGTGTACCGTTACATTTCCCCCCTACACCCCTCAAGTTCATTTTGTTGAGTGCTCCCATTCTGTTCCTCTCCCCTTCTTGACCCACACGCTCAAAAGTGTACACCATCCTCTAAGTTCAAGCCAGCTCCGTCTCTTTTAGTCATCTGCTATTGCATTTTTGCCTTCCTTCCCCCTCCACACATCATTTTCTCTGCTTTGGAAGGAAGGTTCTCACTGGCTTTTTACTCTCACATTAGTTTCTCCCCTTTCTAAACACTCAATCTCTGTTTCCAAAAGCCTACAGAAGCTCCCCAGTAATCCCCAAGCTTGGCTTGCTCAAGTTGCTCTCCATTACTACTCAATTAATTGCGTTCTCCAGCTTGGACAAGAACTAAATGTTTCTAACTTAGGTCAAAAGAGGAATAAGCCATCATTTAGACAGCAGCACAGCGTATGATCACCACTGTTGCCCTGTGGTTCAAAGCTACAAATTATCAGTCATGCAAAAACCACTTCATTTCCTCCCTTCATCTCCAGTCTAATATTCCCCTTTGCTATTCTGCAGGTATGTTTATTTAGACTTAATAATTTAGACATACATAAATCTTCCTTCCTATCAGTGTTCTGGCCCTCCCCAGGTGCCTCACACCCTCATTATCTCCAGGACACCACAGCCTTTCCCATGACATCCCATGTCTCCATGAAGAAGAGCTTTGAGTTTTTCCTCTGACATCTTCAGCACCCAATCATCCCTCGAAAGGCTCCCGAGCAGCTTTTCTACTCCCCACCCACCCCTTATCTCTAATCCCACCAAACCAGTTCCCACACCACGTGGCTGCTTTGCTCTCTTTGCTTTGTACCAAAGATGCTTTTAACCTATTTTTTTTTTTCATCTTTTAGGTGAAAAAGAAATCAAGTTACAAACATAACACGGGATGAACTTTCAAAGGAGATTTTTAAACCCAACAAGAGCCCTTTAAGCTGCACAACATTCTGAATTCGCTCCAGTGCAGACTTTCACAGTTGGGTGATAGTTTTACTATCAGCATCCCACAGACCCTAATCTACTCCACTCACATGACTGCTCACTTTCACTCCTGGCCTGAGGTGATAAGCAGCTCCTACCCAGCAAGTGTCCCCTTGCTTTTCACAGGATGAGGAACAGATGGAAAAAGCCACAGCACATGTGCCAAGAGGAGGGAAGCACACAGGCACTACCACGGTATATGTGTGCTCCCAGCAGATTTATTTTGACACCACAAACTTCAGATAGGTTTAGTTATGAAAACACAAATAGCTATGAACTGTATTCTATCAGTAACTTAGGCTTGGTTCAAAAGACACAGGACACTCAGGTAAATAGTCACCTACAACATAAGCAAAACAAGATTCCACGTGCCTAATGTAAGAAAGAAAAATGGGTTTAATTTTGTGTGCACAGCATGCTCTAATGCATCTCCCCTGACAAAATATTGCTTCATACCTTATGAATTTATCTTTTTTTTGTGCCATATTTCAATTTCCCTGACAACTTCTCATGGCCGTTCACCCTCCTCTACGTCTGTGTGATACACTCACACCTGCATCTGAAACTGGGGGCTCACCAAAGTAAGATACGTACTGTGGAGTGGCAGATGAAAGAGCAGAAGCCAACTCTCCCAACTGCCTAGGGACATTTTAGAGAGCTGTTCAGAAAAAGGTCTAGTGCTCTCCAGCCTCAAAAGAAATACTGCAGTTTCAGTATGCCCTGGAGGAGGACAAAGCCAATGGAAAGTCAACAGGGAATCTTGTCTGGAAGATATAGTTCACCAGGAACCAAGCCTACCACCTTAATGGTTTGAGTTTCGGTAAGAGCCATCATCTTATCCTGACAGAATATACCTATCTACATTAAACATGTCAAAGCCTTCTCCAGTAGAAGACACAAGATGTTAAGTTCTTTGTTCAAATCACCAGCCTTGTAGGATGGCAGCAAGTGTAGAACCCTTGTAGATGAGTTACCATTGATCACACCTGACTTCAAATTTGACCTTTTGGGGTGGGGAGCAGGAGATGCTTTTGATGAGACAGACGTGATTTCTCCACACTTGGCACTATTACAGCATAAAAGTGGCGAGGAAAAAACAGAAAGGGGGTTCTGTGGATGTTCTGCATGGAGAATTTGTGCCCCTCACATGTTAAGCATCATAAAATATTTCCAAAGTTTAGCTCTGAATGCAGACAAATGGTTTAAACATTTGTGGTCCCACGGCTCTGCAATAACGAAGTTTTGCCAAATCTGACCTTCACCTCACCTGAAGGTGTTTGCAGGGATCAAAGGGAACTGAAATGTTCAGCCTCTGAGACTGTTAGCCTGGAATAAGTATGCCTGCCACATGGCCAAAGAGCCAGTAAAAACAAGCAGGCTGATGCTGCTTAGATGGATGCAAGTGATGTCACCGAGGTGCATCCCCCACTTGCTAAAATATTGTTACAGTACAGGATTAAGCTCCAAAGTCTAAGGCTCTGTGTTCCAGATGAAACCCGTGATGGTGTTACAGCAAAAGTGCATTCTCACTCCTTAATTCAGTGTCTGTGTCTGGTCAGCTGGTGAAATCAAGTGTCCTAGAGCAGGAAATGCAGTTTGTTTATTGTTTTTAACAGTTGTGCTTTGTATTATCCACACTTCTTGGGAAGTTTACGTAAGCCTGCAGCTGCAGAACCACACCTGGAGAAAGCACCTGGAGCAAGAGAACAAAAGCTGTGTACTGATAGATTAAAAACAGAGGCCAACTGCACTTGGCAGAGGCAACAACTTCTGTGCTTGCCCAGGCTCTTGGGGATGAGACTCTCTTTAGCTGCTGGATGGACTGAGTGACTGCTGCTTCCCTGGGACAGCTGCTCAGCGATGGGGACACCTCTTTTAAACCCACACACTATTTCCAGTTAAGCACTCAGAATCTCCCCTTGTGAGGCAACAGAAGCCTCTCCTGACACTGTTTGGGAAGCTAATCTGTTCTGAAGCAACAAGCCCGTTTCCTTAACTACATGCAAAACAGATTTACCAGGGCAGGGCCAAGAAAATGAATCTCAATCTCTCACACAACTCCTCCCTCCCTCTGTCTTCTGCCACCTTTTTTCTTCCCCCCCTCCCCCAAAATTTTAAGCTGCATCAGTGGCTACACCAAAAAAAAAACCAATAAATAAAATGAATACAGAAGAGGAAAGCAACTGAGACTTCAAAAGCATTCTGTAAACAAGTGAGACCTCATTTCCACTATGATTTTAACCTCGTGCAGAGGATTTGTGACGTTTTTTCCCCATCACCCAGCTGACGAGTTGTTGCAGTAATGCCCACGCTCCTGGGAAACCAAGTGCACTAATCCGCCTCGCACGGCTTTAGAAGCTACTGCAAGGAACGTGCTTTTTGCAGCTGAGCAGCAGGCTCTCCTTTAAGAGGTGCAAGTGCAACCTCGGCTAGAATAGCCGGTAACTAAGAGATACCCGTCAACAAACCCACATCACGAGGCCCAGCATTACCCCTTATCTTTGCTTGTCATTAAGCTCCACAGAGTACCACGTCTTTAGAAAAACTGAAGTCGTTCAGGCTCTTCCAAGTGTCCCAATCCTGGTTTTAACTGCTACAGGACACAGTTTCTAACAAAACACATACATTTGGGCCAGACTAAGTCCTTCGTCGGTTTTGGCTCTCCCAGCACTCTGGGGGGATCGTTTGCACCACATGCTATGGATTTGCACCACACGCTACACGGATTCAGGCTCCACTAACAAACGAAGAGGCTTCTCCCCCAGGAAAGAAACTGCTGTCGGAGTTTAACCCATGGACCGCTCGACCCCGAGCATCACGCTCAGGATGCTGAGAGCAAAATCACACATTCACGGAGCTGAAGCATCAACATCACCGCTGGAAAGGAGCCCGAAAAGACAGGCAGGGGGCTTTTAATGAGCTCACACACACACACACAAACACCTGAGAAGTTTTAACGCAAGATCTGTGGCGTGCGCATGGGCATCAGCACCCCAGAAACTGCCTACAGCAAAAAAAAAACCTCAAACAAATGAACCCACAGAAGCTGGACCTGCCAGCTGGTAGAGGAAAAGACTCAAAGCAAGGGAGGGGAAGGTTGCTGCTCTGCCGGTGCCGCCGTGAAATCACCGTTAAGCCCCTCGGTGCTGCTGCGAGGCGAATGGACACGCACCAACCGAGGAAGGCGGCGAGAGACGAGCCGCCGCTGTTTCGACCCTCCAGCAGCAACTTAGAGCCGCACAGCGCTGGGAAGGTCCCCGCGCAGGGTCGTTAAGCCTCGGGCAGCCAGAGGAGCCGGCTGGCAGCTCCGCACCCGCGCACACACACACGCGCGTCCCGCGGCGCGCCGGGAGGCCACGGCAGCCCCCGCACGCTCCTTCCAGCGGCGCGACCCACGGCTCCCGACCCCTCGCAGCCTCCCGCATCCCTCCGAGCCTCTCACCGAAAGAACGGATCCTCCTCGAAGCAGCGGCTCAGGCTCCCGAACATGGCTGCGGCTTCCCCGGCTCTGCGGCAGCCACCGGCCACCCCGCGCCCGTTGCCTCCCGAGCCGCCTCCTCCCCGCGCCGGCATTGGCAACCGGGGCTGTGATGCGCCGGGAGGGGCGGGACTGGGCGGGACTGGGTTGGACTGGGCTGGCCGTGAGCCGCCGTTGCTGCGGTAACCGGCACCGCTGTGTCCAGCCCCATTGCGGCCGTCGGAGCTCGGCTCGGCTCGGCTCTGCCTGGCTCGGCTCGGCTCTGCCCGGCTCTGCTCTGCCTGGCTCGGCTCTGCCCGGCTCGGTTCTGCCCGGCTCTGCCTGGCTCGACTCGGCTCTGCCCGGCTCGGCTCTGCTCTGCCCGGCTCGGCTGGGCTCTGCCCGGCCCGGCTCTGCTCTGCTCTGCCCGGCTCTGCTCTGCCCGGCCCGGCTCGGCTCTGCTCTGCTCGGGTCACGGCGGGGGGGTGATACCGGCGCGGCTCAAGCCGCTCGCCCCTGCCCTTGGCGCTTCCCTGCAGCGCCGCGTTTTGTCCGCTTGGTGACGCTATAACAAAGCGGCCGCGCTCCCGAGCCGCAGCCGGCACCCAGCACCCAGCGGGACCCGGGACGGCCCTGCCCGCAAAACAGAGCCACGGGGGAAAAACTGGAGCCGGGATGGAGGAAGGAGACTCGGCTGCGGCTGCCGAGTCAGCGTTACCGAGCCATACCCGAGCCCCGGTGCCTCCCGGCCAGCAGCGAGGCTGGTTTGGGATGGGTGCTTGAGCACTAACGGGGCTCCTTCTTCTCGGCAGGAGGAAGCAGCAAGGATGCTGTGACTCTGTGACACACGGGGAGCGTCCTCTGGGTTTCACAGACAGCGGCTGGTGTGTGTGTTAGGGACGTGTTTCTGTACGAACTTGCTTGGCATGAGGATGGTTTGAAAGGACCAGAGGTGTAGGAACATCTCCTTTGTTCTTCGTTAAATGTCAGAGCTGTGGAGAGCAAAATAAAAGTTTACGTGATTGGGAACATCCTCCTGGTCTAAACAGCAGCTTTTCTCAGAGCTGGGCCCCTGGGGCTCGTTTCCTCTCCCGCATCTCCTGCTGAGGCAGATGAGGCTCACCCCTCCTCTCCTCACATCTCTTTCAATACCCCAGTTTTTAGGGGAAAGGGAGACCATGTGCCCTTGGAGAAGCAGGTGAGATCAGAGAGCATCAAAGCATCTATGTGGCCGTTCTCAAAGCAGATCCTTCGTTCAGCCCAGATCCATCGCGCTGCAGAAGCAGCTCTGCTGGTATTTGGCCCAAAGTGGAAAACAGACATAAAAGATGAATGAACCGAGCCTGCGATATTTCTGAAAAATATCTATAATCGGGTGAGCATTGATTTTGCTGTCTACTGCTGCAGCCTTCTCCTTACAGCCATATAGCCACGGCTGGTAGCCGTAAGACACACTCCTGAGTCTGAGCGGTGGCTGCAGTGAGGACAGTTATAGGGGCTGACTGGTGGGCTGGGAAGTGTGACAGAAGCAGGGTCACCCGCTGATTACCCAGCTGAAGCTTGTGAGCTGTTTGTACATCTCTGATGAAAGATTAGCAAGTAAACCAGATCGGGTTGGCAGCCGTGGGAGTGAACTCTGCCGCTTTGGGGCTCTTTGTAACGACACCTTGTGCCAGCTACGGTGTTAGCAAAGAACTTCTGTATTGCCCAGACACAGCACTCAAGCTTTGCTTCAAACTGTGCACAAAAAAACCCCATGTCACAAACTTTGCAGTAACATCATCCCTACCCTGGAGTTTGCTTTTCAATCCACAGATTTTTAAAGCTCTTTTAAATACACTCCTCGGGAGCTGGGGTGTAATCATAGCAGCAATGCAATGAGCAGTAGCTTTACCACAGGGATTAGGCCATGTAGAGTGCTCATTCATTCATTACTTGTCATTATCTTTTGATTAATACAGCAGCCTTGGATCAATTTGGTTTTGCTGCTATGGCAGCTCATTAACATCCAGTGTGTGTGGTACACTAGGATGTTCACTTATTACCTGCTCCAAACCAGCAAGGTGAACTTTCTCCAACACAAACAGCACATCAAGTTAAAACTCCTGCAAATCCTCATCCTCATGGAGCTCTGTCTTCCCAAAATATCTCTTTCAAGGTGGTTAACTTGTTTGCAGTCCTCTACCAAAACCTACATATGACTTTCTTCCCCCCCTAGCCCCAAACTGTTTAGTTTTTGGGCACAGATTCAAACCAGACCCCAAGTTCAGCTAGTGCAGTGGAGCCTTCGTGTAAATTCAGCCTTGTAAACAGAAACCTCTCCTGTGCAAGGATGAAACAGCAAGGTGGAGCTTCCCAGCAAGCAGCTGCCCAGAGTCTCAGCATCTCCTCCACTGTTTGCTCTGTAATTTTACGCCAGGCTCCAGCTGAAAAAGATGCAATTTCTCTCCCAAGCCAGAGCAGATCCAGAGCAGGATTGCTGGGCAGATAACTGGGCAAGGTGAGCTGCTGCTCTGGCTGCTGGTGGTAAGAGGGGCCTGGTTAGAAGGGAGCTCATTATGAGAGGCTGGCTAAGGTGATGGAGCCGGCACTCTGTTTGCACAGAGCGATATCTCTAATTGCTCAGGCCTTCTTATGGTTTGTGTCTGCTCGAGTTACATTTCTTTTGTGGAGATAAAAAGACTTCTGCAAGAAATCACCTCGGTGCTCCGGTACTGTCAGTCTGGAGGGCATCTCCAATGAGATTAATGATGTCTGCCTTAATATGAGAAAACTCTGCATAAATGAGATTATGGTTTCTGCTGAAACCTGCCAACTCTTATTCATTGGCAGTAAATATTATCTTTAATTAAAAGTTTTAAGGTATCTTGTTCCTGAACTAATGAGATCTACAGTGATTTCCCTCAGGAATTAATTTACCTTCTTAATTCTCATTCATTTGGGTGATATGACTATTCAAATCCGACTCAAGACTTCAGAGCTGCGTGGATCCTACTCATCTGGAACAAAAGGTCATTTTGCCACATTGATGTTCTGTTGGTATTTATAATCCTCTGTTCTCGCTCGATTTCCAAAGGTAAGTGTTCAGGTTCCTGCCCCAAACATTTGCTGCCACCACTCCCGTTCACCTTCACTCTTTCTGTGGGGTGGCTCTTCTCCACAACCATTTCCCTTCGGCCTGTGTTTCCTGTGCCACACAGAGCACAAATCAATTAGAGTGAGAAAAACAGCCCCTGATGGTGCTCAGCTGCTTTAGAAGAGCACAGTCCCATCAAACGAACTCAAACACCTGGGAAATACCTGGTGCAACCGCTGCCGAGAAATTCAGGACCCTTTCTGCCTTTATATCTGGATAGTCATCAGCTCCACGAGGATTATTTTTAACCAGTAGTGATGCTTAACACTTGGAGGTGAAAATTGCATTCCTGAATCCCTGTTTCAATGGGCAAAGGGCCAGCCAGCAGCTGGTTTGTGAGAACCAGAGCCAGGACTCGTTTTAAGGTGGTACACCAAAGCACTGTGTTGCTAGCTAGACTGTAAAAAAAGGCCATTGCTATAACTCAATGACAAGGTTCTCCTGGTTTAAACATAAATACATACCACAACGAAAAAGTGACATTCCAAAGCAATGTCCTGCTCGCATCCACAAAGGAGACAGCAAGAAGAAAAGAGAGAGTAAGTTACTCCTTGGTCTGTTATCAAGAGGCTTTTCTATTGCCGTTTAATCCGAATCAGTCCCTTCACTGGTGCTCAGACTTGCACTGATGAACCCTCAGAGGGCTTGAAAGTGAGGAAATTATTCTAATGAAGTAAATAGAGCAAGACAGAGGTAAAACTATCTTCTGGAGTTGACCAGAGGTGGGTTTGTTCTGTCTCTGATGAAGTACAGAGCACTTCCTCGGAAGCAAGTGGGCACCATACCTTACGTAAGGTGCAAAATGGAAAGGATTAACCCCTGCTTTTTGGAGCAAGACATTTCTGTCTTTTGTCCTGAAAATGCTCCCTTTTCCTACCCCATGCTTTGTGCCCTCAGCACAGGGGAGCAGCTACACACACACAGAGTTGTCACCGACTTCTGCAAGTTGTTCATAAACCTTCCGCTTGCGACTTACTCCCAGACCTAACTTCCTCCCATCACACACAAATTAGAGGGTTGTCAATAATGTATGAGCTAATAAATAATGCTTGCGTGCCGTTGTCAGGGCAACAAATACCGTTTAGGCTGCAGGAGAGATCCTCACGTTGTGTCCAGCCTGTGTGAAGCCTTCTGTAGCTGGATGGCTTCAGAGAAGGAAAAGAATGAGGGTTTATTTGGTGTTTCTTGGAGGCAGCAGAAAGAAATGGTGATGTGGGTTCTGTTGGAGTCACAGAAATGGGAGAAATTGGCCCCCTTTAAAATAATAATAATAAAAAAAATCAATATTTTGTCTCATGTACTTATTTAACAGCTGTTTACAAAGCACTGATCCAAACAATGTAGGAACTGCCAGCTTGGGCTGCCCGACAAGGCTGGGGGGGTGTCCACTGGCTGACTTATGAGTTACCCAGGCTCAGTGTTTTGTAAAAGTGCTCCAAAGCTGTGAGGGACACAGTCTGCCCTTGGCCCATCCCATCACACCCGTACAAACTCAGGGTTCCTTTGTGAAAGTATTTGGATGTTACATTTCAACCCATCCACGCAACCAGTCACCCACTGGAGAGTTTCTGTGGCTTTGGTTTTAATCTCAGCTTGGAGCAATGAATACCTGAGCTTAACTTTTCATCAATCAGCCTGAATTCTGCCTTTCCCCTGTTCTGTGACAACTGAGGCACATAGATACATATCTTCTCATTCTTAAGAACAAACCCAAGCCAATATCACATAAACCCAGTCAGGACCTGCCCCCAGAGGGAGCATTTATCACCCATTCCAGGATTTGATCCAAGAACAGTATTTGTTGAAATGGGCTCTGCTGCCATCACACACACACACACACAGAGCACCTATTGATCTGTAAAAACTCTGGCAGCACACTTACAGCATCAGAGGGACCAGAGGAAGTTTTGTCCCTGAGTTACACCAGTAACTTGCAGCTATCTCCTTTTGCTTTTCCCAAGGGCCAAACGACCCCAAAATACCTGTTGAAGATGCTGAACTGGAAGGATCCTCCCCAAGGTGGCATATTTACTTCTTCCATCATGGCAACTTCTCCTTGACCCTGGAAGGGAGAGGTGGGAAAAAAATTCTACTCTAGTCCCAGCCCCACGGCATTCACAAGTTATTTTTCTGAATATCAAGGCAAAGCCACGTTACCTTTCCCTGCTTTTTACCTTTCCCTTTAGCTGCTTACTTCAGCAGTGCACCAGGATCACACCTGAGGGCCGTTGCTTTAGTGATGGGCTTGGCAGTGTCAAGTGAGTGATTGACCCAGATGAGCTTAAAGGGCTTTTCCAGCTGAACTGATTCTGTGATTCTCTGCAAACTTCTGCACCAGGAGACACCTTGTTCTGTCAGGCTGTGTGTTGAGGGCATTTCTCTTCAAACCAGTAACAAACTGACAGATTCCTGGGGCAAAATCTTTATCAGGTCAATGGTGGAGATTGCCAAAACTGAGCTCAGGGTTTGGTGACAGCCACAAGTTGTGAAATCAAAGAAAAGTGCAAAATGTAGAATGATGTGCATAGGAAACACAACTAAAGCCACCCCACCCCAAGCTTTCCTGCCTCAGGGGGGCTGCAGCCACAGGGGCCACATTTCTGTACCTGTGCCAGCAGCAGCTCAGCTGGGACAGTGCTGTGTTTGCTCAGTAACTGAACCCAGTGCAAAGGTCTTGCCTGCCTTGGGCTGTTTGTCCCTAAATAAACCCCTAAACGAACCTTACCAGCTGAGCAGACAGTATTCCAGCCGCATTTAAACCAGTCCTGTAGAAAATATGTGTATTAAATCCACCAGTTACCACCACATCGAGGTTATACAGCTCAGAATATGACTAGTTGCACAGGTGAGGCAAGAATTGTCAGTTTTAATTGCCAAGGAGAGTTCTCACCGTCCACCCAAAGCAAAGCAGCCCCAGCTTCTGTGACACAATGACTTTCTCATGGCATTGGTTGCAGCCAGTCCCCAATTTCCAGAAGTCCAGGAGAAGGTTTGGCTCTGTTTACCTACAGACAACCAGCACACTGCGTAAAAAACAGGTCCTTTTCCTCAGCTGTTTGGGAAAATAAAGCTGTGAACAGAGCACTTGGGGTCTGTGGTGAGTGGTGTGCAGTGCCCAGCAATGTCAGCAGCAAGGTTGAAGGTAATTTGAGAGGACTCAGACAATCAGAGCTCAATCCCCAGCCAGTTCTGTAAGGATCAGCAGTTACTATTTAAATGTAAAATGCATTGGCATAAATGAGCTATCCTGACTTCTCCCAGTTAAGTTCTTTTACAGGTAGGCTTAAAGAGGCAGTGCAATTTCCAGGGGCTTAGGTGTATTCTCAGTGCAAGTGGCCTTTTGCCGGTGTTGTTACAAAGCTGATCACATTCCATCTGGAGCAGAGACCTTTGCAGAGGCAGTTTGTTGTAAATTGTTTCTAAGTGTCAGGCAGAAGCATCGTTCTGCTGCGAGCAACCAGAGGCAGACGTGCAACAGCCTTTACATTAGTGTTCTGTTTGAATAGATCCAGCCCAGCCACACGGTCACCCAGCTCTGTAACCTGTGTGGGTACTTGAATGACAAGAATTGGTGTAAAAAACACTCTGAAATTCACTGAAAAGGTCCCAAAAAATGCAAGTGGACAGTCTTTACAAATGATAACTGTGGTTAGCTCCCACTGATAACAATTAATGAGGTTTGTTTAGGGCTCCCTTTCAGAACTGTGAGATGGGAATCCAGCTGCTGCCTCCAGAGATGGAGAGACCTGCAGTGACTGAGGAAGGTGTCTGTCCTTCCCCCTATCCCTGGCAGGTCAGCTCCAGTGCTCTGAGCAAGGGGCAGCCCCAGAAAGCAGCAGAGCTGGGGAGAATGGGGCAGCTTTTGCTGAGGAGGGAGGGGAAGAGCCCAGTTTTCCTTCCCATGAACTCCCCCAAGGACTGTGCCACACAGGCTATAAACATTTGGAGCTTTTCTTTTGTGAGGAGTGATTTTGATTTTAAAAGGTGTAGGTGGTAAGGGCAAGGAAAAGTGTGAGACAAAGTGCCCTGGCATCTTACCCTGCCTCCACCTCTGCTAGGGAAGTCTAAAGAGCAGGAGCATGTCCTTTCCACAGCCCTTCTAGGCAGGCAGTGCTGCGGGGTGAGGCTGCTCTGGGACAGCAGGGACATCTAGTGGGAATGAGGTTTTTGCTCAGCAGAGCAAACACTCTTTAAACTGCAGCCTTCTCAAAAGAGTGCATGCAAAAACCATGCCCAAGGGCCAAAAGGCTCCTCGTACCACCAGTAACCCTGCAGCCACACAGCCTCCCCTTGCTGGGTACAGCTTGGCTGGAAGCAAAGCACAGCTCAGCATCGCTCATAGCACCCCAGCTCCCTCCTCCCCTCCCTGGGCTGAGCTTCAACTGCTGCTTCCTTCCAGAAAGAGCAGATGTATCGTGTCACACCTCACCCCAGAGTGGCAATTCCATAGTGACTCAGAGTCTAAGTCTTGCTCCCCAGCGCCACATAATCCGGCACAAACACCTCGACTCATTTTTTTACCCCCCTAGGTCTTAACACAAGAGGGAGACAAGGAAGGGATGGAACAGCCAGGAAAAAAAGAAATCAGGCAATGCTACACTAAGGCAAAATGACAACTGGTGAGTATTTTAAATGCTGGAGTAATGTTGCTTCTGGCATTGCCTTTTATTACTGAGGAGTCACTGCAGCCCCGTGACGTAGGCGGCTTAAGTCATGGGTTCGAGCTGATCTCTCCTCACACAGGTTTCCAGAGTTCAAGGATCTTCGCTAAAAATAACTTGCTGCTTGTAACTTGCCAAATGGAAATCATGGAGGAGGCTGGTTTTGGGTTACTGATGGGAACTGAGCCTTCGGGAGCAGCCAGAGCAGCTGAAGCAGAAGCAGCGCGGTCGGCTCTCTCGGCTGGCAGCGTTTCCTTCCACACCACTGCTTTAGCAGCCAAAAACAAAGAGGTCTTTCCAAAAACGTTGTAACAGCGATCACAATTTAAAAACTAAGCACAGCCTCTTTTCAAGCAGTTCTCATGATTTGAAAACCCCAGCTGTGGAGACGCTGGATGGCTCAAGGAAGCAGAAAGGGCCAGCAAACGTTTCTCCCTGAGAGTTATCAAATCAAAATCAGCCTGGCTTGACTTTAATTGACGGTGGCTGTTCAGCAGGCTAAGTGAAATGAGTTTGCTAATGTAATTTCTAGGGGTAGAGGTCTTTGCTGACTACCAGAACTCTGAATGGCTCAAGTTACAACGTTATCTTTTCACTCCTACACACCATTCGACCGAGTTGGATTTAAGGTAGCTTGGCGTTGGGAGGAACTTTGTGTCAGTGACACCCGAGTGCTGAAGGACCAAACCGAGGCACTGCTGTCTCTGCAGGCTGCACCTCACACTCCTGTGTTTTAGCTGAGAAACTAACAATCAGCCATTCCTTTCCCTTTCTTAATCAGGAACCCATTCCCTTTCACCAGCAGCACGGAGCAAAGTGGAAGACACAACACAAAAATAAACCCTCTGCAGGCGAGAGCCCCGAATGTCAGACCCTCAGAAGACCTTAGGAGCAAAGAGACTAAGAGAGGACGATACATTTCTACATTTCTATGTCATAATTATCTTTAGAAGGTGTCACTTTCCTTTCCTTGGCTGGGGAAAAGCGTGGGCTGGGAGTCAGCAGTGCGTTTTCCCAGGTGAACGGTGATTGCTTTGATACGTGTTTCATGTCCAAGTTACGACACAGCTGATTACATTTGTATCTGGGTTTGATTGGGTAACACACACACTATCTTTTCCTCAAGCAGAAAAGGCCCCACACACAGGCTGGTGGATTGCATACGCATTTGGTTACAACCCATTCAATAACGTGTCCAAACCTTGTAAAATAACATCAAGCAGTAAGTTTGTCAAAGTTCTCTTCAGCCGTGCACAGCTGGTTACAGGGTGCAGCTCCTTTGTGACGTTTGCTTGCCCCCTTCCACGTTTCATCTCTGATACTCAAATATCTGCCTACCTTTGACAGGAAAATGAATAATTTAGCACAGGATGTTACTCAAGTAAAAGCAAAATAAGGAAGCAGTTTACACAGCTTGAACCAAGAGCGCTGCAGTCGAAACATTTCCCCTTGTAGCCCTATGGGTTGGCCTTACACAACCTTTATTTCACTCTACAGGAGCAGATGCAGTGGAACAGCCTCTGTTTTTGCTGAAGGTTTAAGCTGTGAAACCACTGCAGATGCATCTTAGAAAAGGCTGCTCACGTCCCCATGAGCAGCATCTGGAACATCCAGCTTCACTGTACTCAGCATGGGAGCCGTGGGAAAACTCATTTGCAAGACCAACATCTGCTGGAACATAGGAAATGCCCCTGGCATAGGAGGAGCAAGTCCTTTGGTGCTGAGGTGAGGGAGCGCTGGCCCAGGCTGCCCAGGGAGGGTGTGGAGGCTCCTTCTCGGGAGGTTTCCAACCCCACCTGGACACATTCCTGTGCCCCCTGAGCCAAGGGAACCTGCTTGAGCAGGGGCTGTACTGCGTGAATTTGTAACAGATGGTATCTAGGTAAAAGCTCCTGGCAATTCCTTCCTCTCCCAACACCAATAACTTCATAAGCTTCAAGTATGCACAGTGTGTGCTCAAAGGAGGGACTGAGACAGGGTGACAGAACGTAAGGCCTGAAACAGAACCCCTCTCTTTTTCAATGACCTGTCTCCACAGAGACACTGGGCTGATAAGTTAGGTACTTCATGAAAACTTCAGAGTTCCAAGTCATTATTGGTTATTCTGATCACTAATCTGCAACTGCAGCTATAAAATCCAACCTTACAATGATTTGCTCCATGTCTCGAGTTACCTTTGGCGTATTTCAGTAGGCACTTCTATTCAAATCACATTATCTAAATGCTATTTCCATTTTCTTTACACTTCTTCCTCGCAATTCTCCTGCAGCCTGGACTTGCTGGACAAATGTAGTTATTCATTGATAAGTAATCAATCAATCAGTTCATACACCCTATTATTAGCACCAAGTCTTAGTTGTAACAGATGAGTTTGTAGCAATTTTGAATATCCCACAGGGCTGTGAATTACACAAAAGGAATCCCTTCAACAAAACACCCAAATAATCCAACATCATGTGTGACAAAGTGGAATTTACACCTGTGCCTTACATGGAGAGCAAATGGCTTTTATTCACTATGAAAGAAACACAGAAGGACATTAGAAGACAGAGCGGTGACAACACTGAATTAAAACAAGGGGAACAATCTTTTGCCTCACTTCTTGTTGCAGACAAAGTAGTCTTGAAACACAGGGAGCCATTTTAATGCAGGACCAAGTAAAACTAACACTGTTCAGGAAGATAAAGCAAAACTGTGTTAGAATGCAAATTTAATACATTTTCCATCTACATCAGGGATTTAAAACCATAGAAGACAAACCAGGATCATCCTCTTGTTTTGCTACCACAGATCTGGGAACAAGGAAAAAACAACACTAACAAAAAAAGCCTTAAGGATTCCTTCACTCACATGGGAAAGCTGGTGTGGTCGTTTCCAGAGCAGTGTGTCCAGAGCTGAGGGCTTGGTTTAGCTTCTACTGATGTCATAGTTTTCTCACAGCTTTGCTAGATGCTGCAGGAGAAAGCCTTTTGTGGTTGAGTTGGTTGATCTCTGTCATTTAGGTGGATGTGGGCAGATTTGCTTTGGAAGGATACTCGAGCTAAACTGGAAATGTTCAGATGGGACTCATCTTTCATTCTTTTAAAGTCACACCTGCACAAATGGAAGCCTCACAGACTGAAAACAACGCCTCCAGACAGAACCAGTCCTGCCAGTGGTCTTGTCTGCAAAGGTCTGTGCCATCACACGCACAGACCAGTCCTGCCAGTGGTCTTGTCTGCAAAGGTCTGTGCCATCACACGCACAGTACCAGCGATATCATTCCCCTTAATTCATAGAAAGCCATCTCTCATAGACTATCAACATTTTAATGGGCTTAAAAAAGGGCTCAGAAAAGCTGCTGAAAACTTTACAGTTCTGCTTAAGAAGATAAAATGATTACATCTTACATCTGCTCCTGGATGCCAACACTTGTGGGTGGATGTTGAAGGGAGTGTCCAGCCTTTCCTTACCCTCAGGCCCAGCAGCAGCAAGCAGTTGGGTTGGGGCTGGAGCTAGTGGGTGAACGCATCCATTTCGCAGAGCCTCTCAGCATGGAGACTGTCCAGGGATTCCAGAGCTGCTCCCACCATGCAGAAGGCAAGGAAGAGGAGGTGATGAGGATAGGATGTGCCTTGAATCCTCCTGCAGCTGCAAAAGGTGTAAAGGTGGGATCTGCCGGAGCAATGCCAAATCTCAACTGTCACGCCTGGATAGGTTACATTTCTGTTCACACTGCTGCATGGGTTATCGCTATTTTTTGACTGGGAGGTATACAATTCTGCCTCCTTGGGCTGCCAGGTTTTTTGCACCCCAGAGGAGTTCAGTACGAGCAGAGGAAGCGCCCCTGCTGTGCTGCCCTTCGCATCCCCAGCAGGCAGCACAGCCACACAAGTCACTCTGCAAATGCGTTCGGGAGGAAAAGTGGAGGACAGAACGTTCTTGTTCATTTAGGTTTATTCTCTGTACAACTCATAGTGATTATTTATTAAAATCCTCTCAGAAGAGAAAAGATAAACCAATTTCATGGTAGGATTTCTCAGCATTGACGGAGAACTGGTGTGTGATGGTCACAGCAGCTCAGGCCACCGGACTGCCCATCAGCCTTTCCTGCCGCAGGGCAATCAGCCTCTGAAACCACTTCTCTTCTGCTTCTGCCTTCTCGATGAACAGCTGAGAGACAAGGAGGAGAGGAAGAAAAGTAGGCACAACTCATTCACTTTCTCTTTATCTGTAATAATCTGACTATTTCAGTGCCCAAAGAAGCAGCCCACCTGCCTAAAGATAAAGGTGACAGAAATACTTAGTAGAGACTTTACTACTTGGAAAGCCAAGACCTTCCAATTTCACTCTCCTCCTGAAGCTGCGAGCTCCTCAAAGGTCTTGACCTTTGCTACCTGTGTTTGTTATACTGAACTCACTGTGGTTTATTTACTGCAAGTCACTTTTAACTTGCTAGTTCTTAAGAACTCTCTACTCCAAGTACTCCTGTTCCCAATGAGAAGTGCTCACAAAGGAATCTGCAGCAGTTGAGCCACAACAGTTTAAAATGACCTTGAGTCTGTCATGTTCTTAAAGCTTTACAATCTGGCAAAGTGGGCAAGCCCTGAGTCTTCCACCAGGTCTCCAACTACTGAAACCAAAAGCAAGTTCTCCTGAATTTTTATTGAACAGGAATTCTTACCTGAACAGGATCTGAAGTTCCCCTGCATGTGATCAGCATGCCCCTTTCTTAGAAAAACTGTTTGTAACTCTGAAACTACATCCCTGGGGAACTACTTCCTTGGCAGTTATTCTCTGTCAGGTGATGCAAGGAGCAGGATCCTTTCTGAGGCCATGAGTGCCCCATTAGCTGAAGGTCTCCAGAGCACAGACTGCTTGGTGAGCAGCACGGCAGCAGGGTTGTTAAGTGATGTGGCTTTTCTCTCTTTCAGTGGGCTGTCTTTTTCTAAAGATAATTAAACATCAACACACTTACATTTGGGTGTGCTAAAGAATTATCATCTTGGTACTTGATGGCAGTGGGAATATTGGCAGCTGGGGGCTCTTTCTCAGCAGACGCAGACGCCTCGGCAGTTCCCGCGCCGATAGTCACAGGCTCGTAGGGTAGCTCAGGCTCCACAGACTGAAAAGAAAGAAGCACATCTGAGTGTTTTATCCTCAACCTCTCGATCGTGGCAGTGTCTTAACAGAGCACTCAGCTCTCCTCCCCTTGTAAGGCATGCCCAGGGAAGGATTCTGGCGTGACTCTGAGTGGGACACGCTGCGCACGGGCAGAGGCTTGGACTAAACACGTGAAAAGTATTGCCAAAGGCAACAAGAGAGCTGTCAGAGCTGGAGCTTTGGGAGCACTTTCTGAGGAAGCTGCAGGAACTTCTCGTGTACTTCTGGGGGAAACAAACAGGGGTAACTCAAAGCATCAGATGGAAAATGCAAACAGAACCTTTGCTTGCACAGATCCAAAGACAAAAGCGTCCGAGTTCCCTCCAACACTTGGCAGCCAAAGTGCAGGTAAAATATTGAATCCTGGATGTCTCCCGTTGGGTTTTTGGGGAAGCTGTCTGAAAGCAAAGCCCATTTGTTTCAGGGAGTAAATACAGTCATAAAATCTGGCTTCAGTTAAGCAGAATTCAAAATACAGGGAAAAATACCTTTGATTACAACACAAATGGCTGATTACTCTGGAGTTTAAATCTTCACCTTTTCCTAAGCACATTTTCATGGTTTATATGATCTTAAAAGAATGGTTAAAGATCAGAGTTGCTCAGCATAGGTAGAATAAACTGCCACAGCAGCTGATTTCCTTGAACGTCTTACACATTTCAGTGTATTCTTTGCACACCACACCAAGGACACGGCAGAGTCGTCGGTGGGATTCAGGATTGTTAACGCTGATGCTCTTGCCTTAATAGTGGGGCTGCCACCTGACTTTGAACGGCTTATGCACCAAGGAAGGATATTGAAAACTTACCTTTTTGACTTCTTTACTTGATCTGAATGTCTGTGGAACAAAGGAGTCACTTTCAATAGCTTCAATTTCTTTTACTCGCTTCACTTGCTCTACCAGGGTGGCTTGGTCTACAAAGAGAAGGTGTAATGTCAGGATGCATTAGTGTAAGCCTATGATAAATGCCATGTCTGAGCAATGCCTTGGATATATTTTACAACAGGACATACCAGGGGAAAAACTACAACTTTAATGCAGCTTAAAATACACTTGTTCAAAGAAAAAGCTCTCTCCTTTAGTAAAAACAACAACTGTGAGCTGGCTGTTATAGTTCAATGAACGAGATCACTCTAGATGCTAAGTTAAGAATCGACTGGAGGTGTCCTTGCAGGATAACTGTTAGATCTGTGACAGGGGGATTTCCTGGAGAAGTGAAGGATTTGAGGACAGTGCAATTCCTGCCAACCTGGGTATGGGCTGCCCTAAGCACCTCACGAGGCACAGAACTAGTTAAACTTAAAAAGGAGATTCCCAAAAAGAGGATAAAAATGGTGACAAAGTTAAAAAGATGAGGAAATATAACCTGGGATAAAATGATGCTATTTTTGTTTTCAGATACCTGAGGTTTGATCAAATATTTCATGAATACACAAGAATAGTTTAAGCACTATATAAAACACAAACCTAAACAGAAGGGCAATAGTAACTACATCTTTGCAGTGCTTACATATGTATAAAAGATTACTTTTCTTGATCTAAAGAAACCAAAGTATGTTTAAAGTCAGGGAAAGAGCTTGCAGAACTATTCAGAAACTCAGAAGTACCAAATTCTTTGCCTGTATACAAAAGTCTAAATCTAAATTCATCCAGATATACACATATGCTGCAAACCCCTTTCTGGTTTGCACAGGAAAGGAAAACAAATGTGACAACATCTTTCTGCAGTGACAAACCAATGAGAGCTCCTTTCAGTCTATTCATGATAAGTCAGCAGAGCTTCAGATGAGCAAATAAAACTAACGGCAGCTCAGAATCACTCCTGGAATGGGCACGTGCACATGACATGAACAACCCCATTTTTTAACCAACAGGTTGTCCTGGAGACTGTTTTACTTTCAGCACTGCTTGTTCATTACAGGACGTTGGACACAGAAGCATTTGCTTCAGTGTCTGCTTCATTTTCTGCTTCTTCAGACTCACGGCTCAGTTAATCTTCTTTGCCTTCTTCTATGTCCAACTGCAGTGACAAGCAAATCTTGACTTAATCCTGCTAACTGCAGGCTCCTCTTTCCAATTTTAGCCGATTTATCTCCATCTTGTTTACTCATAAAAGCCACTTGCCTTACAGATGGTGCACTGGGGCCAGCCTGAGGCGGTGGAGAGGCACGGTCGCAGGGAGCAGCATTCATAAAGCAGGTAAAGCAGGCAAAAGATAGGAAGAGATGTAACTTTCAAGCAGTAACCAAGAAGCTGCCTCATTGCTTAAAAACGATTTGGGAGTAGTGTTTAGTCTCTATGGATACAGTGAGCAGAAAACTCAGGAACATGCTCCTTATTCCTGCGGATGCTGGATGTGCTGACAGTCGAAATGCTGAGGCTGGGGAACTGCTGGCATTGCTCTGCCTCACACAGGGACCTCATTCTATTCAACTCATCAGGCTCCTGGGTACATCTGGTCTGAGAGTGAGTGAAAGAATGCTAAGTGTACCTTGTAGCCCCAGCATTAAAACCAGGTATCAGAAAAAGGCAGGTGAACGTCGATTTCAAATCAGTCACAAAGCCTTTGGTCAGTTCCCAGCCTGTTCCAACATCTCAGCTGAATCTTACAGAACCCTACAGGAGTGACAAATTATTAAGTGGCGGGGGGGGGGGGGGGGANTGTTGAGAATGACATCAGTGACATTAACTTGGGGAAAATGGACTGGAAGAAGCACAAGCCATTAGCGTCGGGGCTTTTTTGACAAACACATTATTGGTAGATAAAATGACTTCCACATGTTGTTTGTCAGATGTCAGTAGAAAGGATATGTATTTCATAGTAAAATCAAAAATAATGGAGTCAGAAAGCTAAGAGGCTACAGACGCACACACGAAAAATCAATACTAACTCATTGCACAGCAAGTCTTTTTACTGTGTTACAGGGAAAAAAAAAAAGCCTAAACCTTGTAACAGGGCTCGTTGAGGCCATTCGTTATAAAAAGGCAACTCAGCAGTCGCAGTTCCTGTCAGCAGCCCCTTCCCCATGACGCTCACAGCAGTGACAGGGACCCCACTTACCCCCACCACGAAGCCTTTAACTGGGAATGCTCCCCTGCACAACATTTTACACTTCCCATCTGTATTTCCAGGTGTTTACATCTGCCCGTGTTTATGTAACTATACCCACATAACACACCTTTGACGGCAGCTCTTTGCAGAGTGATTTAGTCTGTGTTGGCAATCGTGTCACCTTACAAGTAAAATGTGTACTCATCCTTTAGGTGCTGTCCAAAACCCTCACGCAATAATTAAAAGCACCAGAGAATCAGATAAAAGAAACAGCAACCTGCCTGCAAGCTCTGAGAAAGAATATACTCCCCTTTCTTTGCTTGTTCCTACCACAACTGTAGTGATGAACGCTGCCAAGGATGTAACCAGCAGTGAAGCAGAAGCCTGACGTGACTAACAGCATCCTGTGAACGACCCAGCAAACACAAACACATGTGCAGCATCATGTGGAGGTGTAAATGTGCACTGGATTTGTTGGTAACCTATAATCCTGCCTGGGAAAGAGAACTTGCCTTTACCTAAAGAGTTTTCTTTCGGCTGAGTCGAACTTAAGAATCAAAGCAATGACATCATAAACCTCAAGTATTCCTCAGAATACACATTTCTTCATGTTTTACTAATAAAGGAGTATAACTACTCAATTTAGCCAGCCTATTGAAGACAGAACACGCTGTAAGCAACATGCTTTGAAACACTTGCAGGGAAAAGTTGCTCTTTCTTTTCTGCTCTTTTGCTTATGAGTTGAGGATTAAGAGGAAGACACAAATAGATCCCAGACTAAACAAACCAACCGAAGGGAAAACATTTCCACTTTCATCCCATTGCATTTAGGGTTAGCTTAGGTGATACTACACAATCTTTATACAACCAACGCAAACAAACGCAGCTCTATAAATACAACTGTATGGATACAGTAACAACTGTGCTGTTTAATTGCTTCCTACTTTCACTTAAACTGCAGAAACTGACATCCTCAAAGCAAAATGAAGTGTTCATCCAGACGACTGGCAGCAGTAAAGGCAAAGGAGCTGTGTGGCTTTGAGACAAACTCTCTTCTGCTGAGCACTGCATGGGAATATTTATCTACAACAAAGTGACAGCATTAAAGGGAGGGGGGAAATCCCGCAGGGTGGGTGGGATGCACTGTACACTCGTCACCTCTGAAGTTTACAGAACTTGTAACTCTGTTTGTTGGGGGCTTTTCACCCCCCTCAAATCTTTTCTCTGTGCAGGAGATAATTGGCAATGGCTAAAGAGGGCTGTCCCCCCGACACAGGCACATACACCAGCGCCTGCAGGGTTTTGCAGTGTCACTTCAAGTCCCAACACCTTTCCCAGTGTCCCAGTGCTGACAGCTGAGCTGGGTGGACAGCCTGAGGAGCTGCCCTGAGGCTGTCAACCTCAGAGGCGAGGCCTCCAGCACCAGCCAGCCAGGCACAAACAGAAAACCAGAGCAAAATTGGCCAAGAAACGATCTCCTCCCGTCAGCTTTTGTGGTAACACAATGTCCCACTGCCACAACTCAAGTCACTTCGCCTCCTGCCTGGCTTTGAGTTGAGTGAAACCCTGGGAGGTAGGGGGAGCCCTCAGGGATGAAGGCTGCCAAGGAGGTGGGAGAACCCCAGGGATGAAGGCTGACGAGGAGGTAGGAGCCTCCCAGGAATGAAGGCTGACAAGGAGGTAGGAGCCTCCCAGGAATGAAGGCTGACAAGGAGGTGGGAGCCTCCCAGGAATNACTGAGGAGGTAGGAGCCTCCCAGGAATGCAGGCTGACAAGGAGGTAGGAGTCTCCCAGGGATGAAGGCTGCTGAGGAGGTAGGAGCCTCCATAGATACGCCGACGAAGTGGGACTCCTCTGGAGATGAAGACTACCAAGGTGGTGGGAGCACTCAAGGGATGAAGGCGCTGAGGAAGTGGGAGCCCCTGGGCATGAAGGCTGCTGAGGAGGTGGGAGCCCCTGGGGATGAAGGCTGCTGAAGAGGTGGAAGCCCCTGGGGATGAAGGCTGCTGAGGAGGTGGGAGCCCCTGGGGATGAAGGCCACCAAGGTGGTGGGATTTGCCTGGGTGAAGGCTGCTTCAGCCAGGTTGGGAGCGGGCAGCCCAGGGCGGGCACAGCCGTTAGAGGCAGGCACCGTCACGCTAACGCCGCCTCCCACCTTTGTCTGAGGCCTCCAGCCCCAGAGAGGCTGCGAGCAGAGTATCCCACCCACAGACAGCCAGAGGGGAGTTTGAGATTCCCTTCAACACCACCTCTTCCCTCTACGAACACCAGGTCCTGACAAAACCTGCTGGATGCTGCCAGCGCCTCCGGAGCCCCTCGGCTGAGTCGAAGAGCCGTTCCGACCCTTGGCCACAGTTTCCCAGCTCTTCACATTGCCAAAGAAAAGAAGTTGTGGGGTTTTTTTTTCAGCCAAAGTTGCAGAAGCAATAAAACACACTCCAAAACGAGCGACCGTGGCCAGAGAAAGCTTCTCCTTGTTCATTTGTATTCCTCAAAACCAACTCAACTCAAAGCAATTCCAATTCCAAGCAACTCCAATACATTAAAACAGCACGTTAGAAGCACATTGGTACTCCCTGGTACCCTCTCTAGTAACTACTAGAGTGTTTACAGCTATTTTGTTCATAATTATCACCTAGCTCTCAGTATTTTAAAACAAGTCTGGACACTGATGGTGTTTTCCTCAGAAATGGAAGCATTGGGTTTAAAATCGAGCAGAGAACGTGATAGGAAACTTTAGGAAGTGAGTTGTAAACTGAAGAATGTTAAAGCAGCTCCAGAACCTTTGGATTTCTGCTCTAAAGTGCCTTTAACCTGCACACAGGCTCCCTTCACCGCTGGCACTCCTCACCCGCTCGCCACCTCCTGCACCCACCCACAGCTTGAGACACTCTGGGGTGTTTCTGAAAATATTCTGGGGGTAAAAACAAAAGTTAAAGCGGTAGGAAACAGCCCTAATGCATCTCTAACTGCTGGGTATTTTCCTTCCCTGGAGAGAGGGAGCAAAAGCCACGGTGTCTGGGGAGGAGGGAGCGCAGGCTGTGGGCCAGGGAGAGGCTGGGCTCAGCCCGTGGCAGCCCCGACGCGGGACACACGGCGTTTGTCACCGTGGCCAGTATCAGGCACACACGGCTCTTCCTTTTCCCTCAGCACACAAAAGCAAGATATGTAATTCAATGCTCAATTTACCCTTGTCTCGTAGGAGATTTTTCCCCGCTAATTGATAGAAATTAAGCCATTAATCAAGCCACTAGCCATCATTCAAACCAGGGAAGATGAATACAAACTTTCATCATAACCACCTTCCCCATTTTAGTGTTCATTAGCATTAATTTTTAATGCAATTATGCTATTCTTTTACGCTGAGCTCATAAATTACTGCTCTTTTGTTGCTCGCTGGCCTTGTAAAATCCAAGGTAATGCTTTGTGCTCTGATCTTAAAGGCAATTACTGGGTTCTTCTATCTTTTATATATCTCCATCCCAAATAACCTCTATATTGTATGTACAAACTAACGAGTGTAAATGTTACATATAAGCATAATATATAACAATTTGTCCACGTTCAACCTGGACACAGATCTATTATACACATCCAGAGAAATCAAAGTATTGCTGCGTCTTGCCACACCCCACCACAGACAGGGATCCAGCTCCAGGGGGGAAGAGCAGGGAAAGATGATTGTGCACTGGATGGGCAATAAACAGCTGGTGTGTTGCAGCCTGCAGTGGAAACAGCAGCTGAGCCTGGGCTGCAGGGGAGGGACGACATGCAGGACAGCACACTGAAACTCTGCAGCCGCTCGGGCTTTGGCACGGGCCAGTTTTGGTTTGCCCTTGGAAAAGTGATGCTGGAAGCTGAGGGTGGGTGACTGCACATGTTTTCCTTTGATTTTTTTCTCCTGTTGCATGTTGTAGTGTGTGGCAACACGAGCAGAGCCTCCCCAGGACAGGGTATCTCGTATGTGTGCTTTCACAGCCCCACAGCATTGCACGCCGACACGTGGTGCCGCTGTGATGCTCGCTGTCAGGAGCTGCCATGCTTTTGTTCCAGTCCATATATTGATCCTCGGTAACACACCAAGGGAAATGCACAGCAGCTACAACCACCTCTGGTTGCCCTCAAACACTGAACACAATTTAAGTGGCTAAAGGAAAAAATGATTAGCAAATGGTTGTTTGGTTGCTTTTCCCGGGCCAGGCCTTTAGCTGGTGCATGAAATAATGCCACTCACACCAGCTAAACATCCATCCAGCACCGGTAAAATATGATACATGTATTTAAAATCCCATTTCATCTAGGCCTTAGCCAGCATAAACAAGACAATTCTCAGGTAAGTCTCATGCTTATCCCATCGATTCCCTCAGGCCTCTCGGATAAACAGCCACTTGACATGCTGGAAGTGCACACACACAACGCTGCCACGGCCACTGAGATCAACAAAGCCCCATTTTTTAACAGCAAATAAAAGACTCCACACGTGGGATTGTGGTTTAAGCAAATGGATGCAATTTGTGTTACATTTAACCAGAGGAACAGCCTCCCCTAGCTTCACAGGCTCCTTAATTCATCCCTGTTTTCTTGCTGAAGGCGGATATAGGCTCCATACCAAGATGCTCTACCTTGCTGAACAGTCTCAGAGCTGGCCCTGGTAACAACAGGGTTCAAGAAGATTCCCTAAGCCATCCAGCTGTAAGATCCTACTTTGAGTTAATTGCAAGTTTGTCAAACCTGAAAGGTTTTGGGTTAAAGTCGTCTGTGCTCGTCCCCACCCCACGCAGATTTCAGTCCAGTGGGTCCAGCTGTTCATGAAGCCTCAGCGAAGTGGCATTGATGTGCCAACTATTGGCAAACTTCTAAAAAGTAACTTCAGTCACTGTTTTTGCCCTCCACCCTCATTTAGTCAAACCAGAATACTTGGAAATCCCGTTTGCTCCTGTTTTACCAAGATTTTCCAGCGCCAGCAGCCCAAGTCTGGCTTAACACACACAACGTTGTTACATCCACCACGTATTTACAAGCTTACAAACCTCAGATTTTATTCTAAACTCTGCTGCTGATGCTGAAGAAGACGCTTTGACAGAGCCAGGCATCCATTCCTCTGGAGCTTTTGGCAGCTCCAGGAGCAGGGATGAAACCCAACCCAGTGGAAGTGAAAAAGCCAAGAGGGAACAGGCGTGTTGCACAGAGGGGGAAGCACATGGCAAAGGGGAGAGAGATGGAGGGAGAGCAGGTCACGTTCACTGGGAGTGCATCTGATCTCTGACTTCTCCTCTGTCTCACAGGGAGAGTTGCAGCATGGCTGTTAAATCACCCTGCCTGTTTCCTGAGGGAAACGGGGCTCTGACCAGCCCAACATACCCAACAAACTGTGTGGGGCAACTGAAGTCAACAGCAGCTGGGGCTGGGTACATGAAATGCAAAATAACCATGCTGAGGATTATGATTTGTGCTTTAAAAGTCAAAACCCCGGTGTACTCCTGTCTCTGCTCTCCTCTTAACAGAACCACAGTTAATTCTCACTCACCTCACTGGGTGGTTGTGAGGATAAAAGCATTCATGTTCATGACACGTTTGGATCCTGTAGCGATGAGCCCCTAGAACAGCCCATCAAGAAACTCATAATGATGCTTTCAAGATGAGGTTTGAATAGCTATAGACCTCTCCCAGCACAGAGAGCCCCTTGAGGCCTCATTCCCAAGCGAAAAGGCTTCAGTACCGATCCAGACAGGGTAAAGCATCCCTCCAGCTCTCTGCTGCTGTTGGCAAAGTATTTTAAGCCAGATTCAGTCCAAGAAAACCTAAAGCCCAAGTGTCTGACTGCACTCTGTTTTGTTTTTTAACCAGTATAAATCTGCAAAGCAAGGCTGTGCAGTTGGTTATTTTGGCACGAGGTTTCACCTGCGGCTGGTCCCAACCCAGCCCTCGCCCCGGGACAGCCCAGCACTGGCCACCTACCCAACTCCTGCAGCTCTGGACCTCGGCACAGGACTCAACATTAGCCCTACAGATGAAGCTCAGGCCTGTGGCTTCTTTGCAGAGGGCTCACCGTGGCTGTACACAGACCCAGCTCCTCAGGACTCTCCACAAACACACACACAAACACACACTATTCACTGTTTATCTGCCCTTGGCTGCAGAGTTTTGTTTGTTTCAGTCTCATCTGTCGGCTTCTTTCAGTTTTCACACATTGCTCACATTCCAGAGCCAGTGTTCAAGTCCTCCTCACCCTTGTAAAATGTATTTTCCCTGTATATTAAACATATCTGTGTATAAATCGAGAAAGAAGCTGATGATTTGGAGGGAAACACAAAGTGGTGTTTCAGAGCTGGAAGGAGCCCATGCATGATGTAGTTTTACTGTCAAAACGTGGATCTGGGAACTTTGCCACATTAAATTATAGGAACACGGGCCCAGGAATGGGGTAATACCTTAATGCTTCAATGTGAAGGAAAGAAAACATAACTCAGTTAAAATATATACTGTGGGGATTTTTCTGACACTCTATATACTTGGGAAAGCTGCCACCTAGCCTGACCTCTCCGTTATAATTATGTATGTCATCTTAAATATCATTAATTGAGCCTGTATTTCACTCATCCTCCATGTTTACAGAGTGTCTGGGTTTTTTTTTTCCCCTTTTGACTTTAATAACCTATCTTTTTCCAGTGAAGAAAATATACTCAAAAGAACTGAACACCACGACTTTCCTGCAATTGCTTTGGAGAGCAGCACCAAGGGAGTCTTGGGGTGCTCGATGCTTTGAAGGCACACACGTCTGTCCCATTCGGCGTGCAGCTGACACAACGCCTGGAGGAAATGCATATGTTTCTGTGGGATTGTAGTCTAAAAGATAAGACTCTTCTGACTGCAAATAATTAATTCATTTAAAGTCCACAGAGACAGCTCTCATTTACATCGAGCAGTGTATTCAATTGCTCCTCTAAGCGTGCATTTTAACGTAAAGTGAGGCTACAGTTGTGGTGTCCTCACTGAGTGGTCACTGGGAGATGCCAGGCTGAAGGGTGAGCCACAGACAATGCACCAGGAAATTTGTGTCTCTGCTGGAAGCCAGAAAGCAGAGTCTTCACCCATGAACATAATTTCTATTGGTACTGTAGCTAGTTTAAGCTATCATCTTCTCTATACAGCCCTGTTTTGCAGCCATCTCAAAATCCTTCAGTTCTTTATTTGCTGCTAAAGTGATGGGAGCACCTCTCCGGTTTTTAGGTTCTCAGCTTGCACCACAGACACAAACAATACAGCTCACAGCTTCAGGGAATTGCCATTACAGCTAGAAGCCAGAAAGCAGAGTCTTTACCTCAAAAACCTGTTTTGAGAAGCCACTGCAAACCACACCATGGGCCAGGAGGTCACAAGTTGGCTGAGTCTCTGCTGTCATGACCAGAGCTGTCCCCTCCGACCTCTGATTTCTCTATGACAAGAGACCCCAAACCAGAGCTGTTTTGGGTCTGGAGCCGCTGTGGAAACTCAGGTCAACTATAAACACACCAAAACATTATGAAAGCGTTTCTGGCAGTGATGGGGTAATAGTTTTTGACTGGATTGATTGTTCCCTGACAATAGGCGACTCAGCCTTGCAAATGCATCAACTGTGTAATGAGGAGCTATTAAGTCTATTGATTTTCTGATTTCAATTGATAGCTAACAGGCCAAAGCTACACATCAATATTTGCGTAACTAATACCCATGAGCTAACAATTTTGACAAATGAAAACCTCAACAGAGCAGACAGTGCAAATTAATGGAAATGTAAAGGCCAAACCTCAGAATTTAAGTGAAATGTTTAACAAATGGATAAATACACCTTTATATTTCTGGACAATTCATGGTGTTTATGTAGGGGAAATAAGTAAATCTATGGAAGCTCCCAGAAGGAATTAAATTGGGGAATTTGGCAACACAGAAGGGCAAACCCAAGATGTCAGCTCGTAAAAATAGTCTGTTTCAGCTCAATAATTGAAGATTGAAAACCGAAAGCTTTTGAATAATTTGCTAAAGCAGAAAAAAAAACCCCACATGCACACCCACAAGGACACAAACACAACTCCAGATTGCACATTCCTACACAGAATTATCCCACCTGGAAAGCACAGCCTCACAGTCCCCCTGGCCTTGGGTTTTTTTCTGGTTTGGGAGGGTTTGGGTTTTTATTTTGTACAGTTGGAATAACAAAAAAGCAGCAAAAATGTACTTACAGCTTCCTCCAAAGCAGAGTACATTTCCTTTTTGTTTCTTTTCAGTAGACCAAATGCCTGCCTAAGGCAGGGGAGGAGACGGTGATCACAGTGGCAACATGTGCTTTGTCTGTACATCCAACCTACCCTCTTGCAGAGCAGCTCCTCGCATACGATCAAACTGGAAGGACTTCTCTCCCCTTTCCATTTCCTTAGGACAAAGTAAATCCATCCATGGCTGTCCACACCCATATTTCCTACATCTCCTGAGCACTCTCCTCACGCTCCAGCCTTGCTGCCTGAGATCACTGCAGAGGCTTACGAGAGGACTCGTAATGAAAATGAGATCTTCTTTTGGATCCGAGAGGAGAACTCCCTTCCTTTTTGCTGCCTGCTCCTTCCACAGGCTGCTGTTTGTTTTCCCTTTTAGAAGCAGCTTTTCAATAGGCAGATATAAATTTCCTGTTTAAATGACTGAAGTCAGATAACTAATCCCGTGATTGCTTTACAATCCCATTACCTTAACTGATGCTTGTCTTGGACTTATCCTTTAGCACAAATAAATGCCATAAAGACGACGGTAAAACACGCCACGTCAACGAGGCACAGAAGCCACTTCTGCCTGTCATCTGTCTTAAATTCTGAAGGCAATTTCAAGACTTTTAATTTGTGCAAAAAGTCATAAATCACCCCGTGAGAGAGACCATAAGTTTATGTGTATTTTCAGGTTAAAAACTGAATACCTGAGAGTCTTCTGCAGTTGGCTTGGATGAGCGTGCCCCACCTCACACACCTTTACAAAGGCAGCAATGAAACAACCCCAAGGTGCCAGTTCTTCATCTAAAACAGTATCTTGGAAAGGATTTCAAATCACATCATTTTAACATGATGCTGATGAAATGCACTGACTGACACAACATTCCCAGGAAGGGAAGAACGACTTTCTGTTTGTTAGTGGAGGTTGTAGCTTTGAACCAGCTCTATTTACCCATGGAGAGAGAACCTGCTTAGAGCTTTACCTGTTGCATATCTTTACAGATGTAAAACTTTAACTGTACCCACTGTATTTGCTAAAACAAGATGCCTCAAATACCAGCTGCAAAATGATTCCCATCTTTATGCATACATTGCTGGTACTGTGTCTCCCCTTAAAGCCTCCCAAGCACTGATGTGCATTGTTCCAGGGGAAAGTGCACCTTTCCCTTCATAAAAAGTGTAGGAAAATAGACAAATGCTGCTTTGCATTTTAATATAGAGGCAAAGCAAGACACTTCCACTGATAGTGTAAAGGAAGTTATTATATTTAATCTGCTTTTCCTTACACTTTCCTCTGTAACCATCCACAGGCTTTGTTCTCTGTTTTGGGATTTCTTCTGTTTTTTTTCAGCTAATGTGGGAAATAACGCTGAATTTTAGACTATTCATACACAAAGGGAAGGATTAAAATAAACCATTCTTCTCTCCAGGTGAAGTATTGCACGTTCATAACACCAGAGGAGAGCAGCAATGTCTCATATCCACTCACCAAGAGAGGCAAGCAATGTGGGGAGCACAATCCCAGCCCTGCACTCACCCAACATACACCATACTTATGATTAGAACATCCATAGAATCACAGAACCATTACAGTTGGAAAAGACCTTTAAGATCATCAGGTCCAACCACTCGCCTCACACTGCCAAGTCCATTACCAAACCATATTCCTCAGCACCTCATATATCTGTCTTTTGAATATCTCCAGGGATGATGACTCCACCACTTCCCTGGGCAGCCTGTTCCAATGCTTAACAGCCCTCTCAGTGAAAAAGTCCTTTCTAATGTCCAATCTAAAGCTCCCCTGGCACAACTTAAATCAATTTCTTCATGTTCTATGATTCGTTACTGGAGAGAAGAGATTGACTCCCCCTTCACTACAACTCCCCTTCAGCCTCCTCTTCTCCAGGATGAACACCCTCAGCTCCCTCAGCTGCTCCTCACAAGATCTGTTCTCTAAACCCTATGGTCTAGATATGGTTTCTTGTTGTTTCCTTTGTCATTTCTGTAATCACTGAGGATAAGCTTTTTGAACTGAGAGAGAGGTTGGCAGGTTGAACACCTTGCTGATGGTTAGGTCATTTCAAAATCATTTAAATAAACCTAATAAAAGGAAATAATATGGGGTTTTTTTCCTCAAAAACCTTAGTTCTGCAGAGTGCTAGTATGCATCAGAAATATACCTGGAAGAGCCCATCTCCTGCACATATGAATCACAAGCAGCATTCAGGAAGCCTTTACAGTCAAAGGCTATTTCATATCACCATGACCCTATTTTCTGCTCATGAAATTTCCATTCTGGCTCACATTTTTTACATCAGCCCAGACAGCAAGTGGGTAAAAGGCATCCAAGACATTTTGAGGACAGATTGGCCAACTCACTGCAGCACATAATGCTTCCTAGTGGGATGTGCCAGGGTTCTTTCCTGATCAATAGAGCCCTATATTAGCACACTTCTCATTTTTACAACACCTAAACTAGAAAACAGCACTTAACGGCTCATGGAGGCTTCCTGAAAAATGGCCACTCCATCCATTGTGTTTGCTTTATTCCCTTTAGAACTTCATCTACAAAACTGTACTTTACACTGACAAGTTGCTGCCAGAGCCCTAGTAAACGAAAACCGAGACGCACAATACCAACGGCAACCTCAGAAAAGCACGAGGGAAAGCACAAGCAAAACATTCCTCCAGCAAACATCTGATGTCTGATAGGTGTAAAAGTTCAACATCAGCTTTCTCTTCTGCATTTACTCCCCCATCCCACAGAATGCCAGTCCTTGCAAGAATTTGATGTTTGTGACAACCCAGTCAGGTTCCAACAGCGATTTCACAGCATTTAGATTAATGCACACCGCCCCTAATGATCTCTGTCTAATTAAATCACAGTGGTCCCATGCCTAATGGCTCCAGATTTTGCTTGATTGTGAAGCATCAGGCTTGTTTAGCCCATCAGTGGTTGGCAATGCCACTCGAGATGCCCTGGGCTGGAGGCAGTCCTTGCCTGACCTGCTGCCCCTGAGGCAGAGCTTGGGGAAGTTCAGGGGCACCCCTGCTCCAAAGACACCCCTTCCCCACAGGTAGCCCAGCCCCTGGACATCCCTGCTCCACAGAAACCACTTCCCCACAGATAGCCCAGCCCCTGGACACTCCTGCCCCACAGACACCTCACCAGCCCAGCTATCCACCTCTGCAAGTATTGACTGAAATATTCTAAAACATCAATAGGGAAATCACTCTATGCCAGTTTCTTTTCCCCAAACCCCTGTATTGCTGGTTTTTCTTACAATTTATGCTGAAAGTATGTAAAAAAATGACAAATACTGCTTCTTAGGACTGTAAGGGCAGCTGGCCTAGGGCTGCATGCTTACCTAGGATTAGGCTGTGAATGTAGCAGATCTTTAAGTTAAACACATTTGCCACTGCTCCAGCCCTGCTGCCAACCAGCCACTCTATTGATAAGTGATATTCTTACCCAAAAAACTGTGTAACCTTTGCCAGCTAGCAAGGCTGAACAGCCAAAGATCTCCTTCCTTCTCTGTGTCCTTACCATGTTTTCCCCTTGCTCTTCCCCTGCCAGCACAGACATTTTCACTGTTGCCAACTGGGATATAATTTCCCATATCTCTCATTTCCCAGATCACTGATGGTTTGACATGTTATTAATGCTAACTTTGGATTGAAATGCTGTTACACAACATATATGATGTTCTTCACGTAAAAATCAAGCGTGGTTTTAGTGGTGGGGCTGGCTCTGTCCTTTGAAGTGCCTCCCAGGAACATCAGCTCTCCTAGAGACATCAGGAAGCAATCTCCCTCTTTCTTTATTCTGCTCATTCCCTGTTGTACTTTTTCAGTGTTTCAGGTCACTCATTAGCTCAGAGGAGCCTCACAGCAGCGGTGCAAAGTTTTATCTAAACCTTTCCTTTCTGCACAAACTGAAGACTGTTGGTATTTTCAAACAACTCCTTGTGCCTCCTGACAAAGCACCTCACAGACACGTCCTGTCCCTTCGCAGCAGCCTCAAAGTCACGGCTAGAGCACAGCAACTGGAACTGGACATTACAGGGGTAATCAACACTTAATTCCTTTTAACTCAGTACACAGGAAAAAAAAAATACAAACTAATATCATGTGAGCAGCGTTAGAAAACTACACATGAATCAACTCAGCTCTGGTGATGATGAGAAAAACGTGCTCTTTCACTACATTAATCGTTTCCAACTCAAAATGATTCAAGGAAACACACTTTTTAAGTGCAAGAGCATCTCCTTTTCCTCCCTTGCCAGATTTTGCTGCTAAAGCAATGTGCTGTAGTGACAAACCTTCCCATCTACTCTTCTGGGAGCTTTGCTGGTGCTATGAAAACCCAAATACATCTTTTAAAGTCAATTGCTGATGAAGACCAAGCTGAATCAGGGCTCCTGAATCCAGGTACTTTGACCATGTGCACACACTCAGATTTGAATCCCTGACTCTCTCAGTGTCCCTGGTTAGCTGAACATTCTGCTCACCACAGCCAAAGGATGCTGGGAGGCACACAGAGTCCATCAGCTCTGGGGTAGCCTGTCTCCAGAGGAGAGGTGCTCCAGCCCTCAGATCATGTTTGTGGCAGATGAGGGAAGTGAGCACAGCCCTTCAGCTGAGTGTAGTGAGCACCAGTGAAATCTGGACTGTGTTACACTGGACAGCAGGTCCCCAGGGACTGACCCACAGCAGCACAGGGCAGTCAGAGCCAGGGCTCTGTGGGGAAAGCATGGAAAGAGTGAGGTCTGAAAAATACAGTGGCAGAAGATGATGGGCAATCACAAAGCAGGCAAAAATTTAAGAAGCCAATTTAAAAGCGAGTATTAATTACAGAAGCTTTAACAAAAAGCCTGGAATTGATTACTCACACAGCCATTACCTACGGGGGTCCATCGATCCTCTTCCTGATGATCAGCTGTGTTGAAGAGGAACACGGCCACGCAGAGTGGCCACTGAAGATGCCACAGTTCAGTTTTACCCTTCCCATTTGTTATGGCTGTTTGGCTTCTTTCCCTAATATGCTGCACTACACCACTGCAACTGTGCAGAAACTTCCCGTTTTTATACTCTCCTTGATTCGCTTCTGCTTTACTTTTAATTATAAAACGTCAATAAAAAGATTAAACGCAGATGAAAAAAAGATCACAGTGTGTGCCAGATGCTGAAACAGCCTCCAGGGACGGGAAGCACAACACCAGGTGTTGGTGTCAGACTAATGAAGCAGCGTTTGCACACAGGGGACACGAAGGGTGGAGCTGCAGAGACCTGCACTTTGCTTGAAACCTGCCATTGTGAAGGCAAAACCGGGAAGGATTTGAGATTACAGTTTGGATGAGACAGTAAAAATAACAATCAATTTACAGATCTCTCCTAAACGTTTTCTTTACAGACTTTGGAGACTTAACGGACCGAGTTCAGGGCACTGCCACAAAAATGAACTTCAATAACATTTACTGAACATAAACTATGACCTAAGGCAATAACTAATGAACTGAAGGGCATCCTGATCTATTTCTGTATCGTTGAGTAAAGCACTTTAACTTATTACAGCTACGTGGCCTGACCTCGTGCAATCGAATCTTCTCGTAGCAGATTCAGCCTGTGTTTTTAACATCAATTACACCAAGGTACAGTCTTTTACCTCTTGCTAAAGGAAGTGTTAAGTAAAAGAGCTCCTTTGTTGTGGATAATCCAGAGGTTAGGTTCTCCATGTCTTGTCCAACAGGTTAAAGAGGAGTATAACAAACGGAGCTTTACAGTTTGGGATATGTCCAGAATTCATAATTATGAGATCTTCTAAAAGTTGAGTCCTCCAGGCTTTGTTGTACATACTAACTTTGCTTTTGTGACACCCTCACCTTGCCCTCAAAATCCATGAGGGTTAAAGCCATCAGGCTTTGAAGTCCCTGCTTCAGCTGAGGTGCTGGGATGAATCCACCCTGCTCGCTGAGCAATGCAGTGCAAGAGGCAGAGGAGAAACCTCCTGATGCTTTCAATATCTAATTGAATGGCCCAACTTGGTAAAACAGCATTTTATTCACACACTGTTTAGTAAAAAGGGAGTTACCTGCATTTTTTCTTCTGAATTTCTAATAATACTACCAAGAAAAGGTAAAATGGCAGAAGAGACTTCCAAAGCACAACCGCAGCTCCGAGCCAGTGGGGGTGATCCAGAAGAAGGACCCAACCTGCTTTAATGACAATGCTTTAGCCAAACCAAATCCAGACTACAAGGAACTGGAAATCTGGATTCAAACTTTACAGCTTGGGACCATCACATTAATATAAACCACATTTCAGGCATTTTCCATCATTAAGTTACACCTTTGCCAGTTCACCCCTGCTACTGTTTCTCCATGGTGACCCCTTTCTGGTGCCGTCCCTTTGCAGTTTTGAGTTGAATGTCATGAGACAGTCGAGAAAATGTTGGGATTCTTCCCAAACGGGTGACTCCTGAGGCACATGCAAGCTATCTTTCTTTTTATCAAGTACTTTAAACCAGATTTACATACCTATTTGATATGAAGTATAAAGGCAGGAGAAAAGACACTTCAAACCACCGACAGTGTGCACAAAGATGCTAATTGAACTAAATCCATAAAATACAGTGGTTTAAACGCTCATTTAGGCTACAGTGAGATGTTACAGCAGGGGTACAGGGCACAGTTTTCCTGAATCACGTTCCAGAAAGTGCTATAAAACATCAGGTGCACAAATGAGGGATTTGTTTTATTCCTCTGTTTAAAGAACGATGGTCTCCCAGCACTAAATGCTTTCACGAAGCTCTCGTTTGCATTCCCTCCTTCCTCCAGCCCACGTGGGCTTCATTTCCAAGCCTATTCAAAATGATATTTTCCAAGCATGTGCCACATGACTTGTTCATATAAATGGAACAAATTAAACTGTCTCCACATATATCCTATCACATTTGTAGCCCTGATTTCTCTCCTTAACACGTGGCCAAGACACCGTATTATCTGCCTGCAGAGGTTGACCTCAGGATATTAGATTCTGCCACATAGCTCTCTTGTACTAAACCGAGGGGAAACACTTAATCACCCCTGCCTTTTCAGGGAAAAAAAATCAACTTTAAATTTGCCATGATGAAAAATCAATAAACCAGTAATTGCTTGGCTTATCATTGCGTGGAGGAACAAATTGGGAAGCGAAGCTTAGCGTCCACACAGATTTCAGTGAAACACACCGACTTTCAGGATCACTAAGCCAGAAAAGGAAAAGGTCTCAGAGTGATAATTAAATCTACTCATGCTGATTTTCTGCCAAATTTATTTCCCCAGAGTATATAAAAATGTTTCCCTGCTTACTGGGTAGGCATAACTAATCAATTCAACACTGGGCCAACATACACACACACACACACACACACACAGAGAACAGAAAATGCAAATGCCAGGATAAAGGCATCAGGACAATACCCGCCCTTGCACCAGCACCACTGCCACGGCCATTCCCCTATTGATCACTTGCAAAAAGAACAAAAACCATATCTAGTTGCATTCTGAGAAACTTTTGCTGCTTGTTATCCTGCTGTAAACATTTCTCTCTCGTGTGTCTCCAGAGTGGGCATCACGGTGCTGCGTCAGGCAGCAGCCTCAGTGCCTCCTCCCTGCACAGCACGTGCTTTCACCACGAGATGCGTTTTAAACAGAAGATTTAAAAACATCTGTGGTAAACAAAGAGAAATGATCTGAAAATCTCCCAGAAATGCAACTCTCAGCATTGGGATTTTCCTCTGGCAGCACGTCACTGGATTTCAACTCTCGCCGTCCCCCCTTTCAGCTGCTTGGGGTTTGGCCTGGAGTGAAAACCAAGTTTGACAGTAAAATCCCCTGAAGATTTGGATGTCATTTTTCAGGTGGTCCAGAAAGGAAACAAGTAAACAAAGTAGAAGAAGCCCTCCACTGAAAACACTCCTGTTAAAACCAACCCCACCATAGTGCATTTTTTGGTTAATAGACCTAATTTCATGCAGCAAATTAGCATAGCTCCAATGGAAGTGCAAATGTAATCAAACTGAAACATTCAAATGAGGTGGAGGGAGCCTTTTTCTTTCTTTCTTTGCTTTTTTGTTACCGAAAAAAAAAAAAAAAAAAGAGAGAAAAAGAAGTCATTTTGCTGTGTGTCCTTCAACTGGCTATAGGGACTATGGTAATTAAAACATTTAAAACAGCACAAGCCCCCAGCCTCTAATCTGGAGCTCAGGTCAGCTGTCTGTAGCTTCTAATTTGTCCTCCATTTGTATTCATGACAGGAAAACGCTGCATATTTAAAAGCAAACCAGCAGGAGGGGGCATTGGTGGGCTTGGAGGTCAAATAATTTGATTTCTGAGCAGATTACATGTACCATCCAACATCTCATCTCACTCCTGATTTGGCAATAAAATTACAATAAAAGTAATGTTAACACACCCTGGCTATAAGGGGGTGTGGGAGGCGGGGTGGGGGGAAACACCAGTTTTCGTGGGCTGGGAAACAATTGCTGTATCTGCACAGTCAGTTTTGCTTGCTGCTGAGTAAAAGGTACGACGGCGTCACAGGCTCCTGCTGCCAGCTCAGACACCTCCTTTGGGAGAGTTCAAACCATAACATGGGGAGTATTGGAGAATTCAACATTTTTTGGGTTTTAATTGAAAATTTAGAATTGTTTTGGACATAAAAAAAAACCCCAACAACAGTATAGCTTTTTCGAAGTGACCTATGGAAATGCCTTGCAGCAATTCACTGAGGGAGTGACGGATGTCTTAGGCAAACACTCTCGTTTGAAGATGAGCAGCCAGGGTAAGCCTTATCAGGCAACAACTGCCAACACACAGGGCAACTTTTGTAACTGGGCATTCCTTACTAGACTTCTACAGTTCCATTATTAACCAGGAGGGCTTGGAGGAGCAGGCAGGGAATCACTCTGAGCAGTTATGCACATAACGAAATAGTTGTGTGGATTTAGGAGAGAATGGATTTTTCCCTTCCTCCCCCCCCAACCACCCCACAAGAGCAGCTGATCCAGTGAGCATTTAGTGATCACAAATACACAAATCTGCTCTCTACATAACCAGAAGTAGAAAAGAAAACCCAAATCAGTCTGAAGTGTGGAAGTATAACTGTGAGACTTCTTACACAAAGCATGGGAAAGGTGGGAACGGAAAGAGGAAGCAGAAGTGCATCTCTGTCCTCCTCAGTCACACACCTCAGCTGCTATAGGTAAGCAACAAACTACAAACAGCAAATCAGAGGGTTCCAAAGTGGCTCCAGAAGCTGTGGGACAAAGTGAGAACCAAGGAAAATTGTGAAAAGTCCTTTTTGCAAGCAAAAGGTGTCAGTGGAAGCTGCAAGGCTGAGATGGGAAAGGGAACATCCTCTAGCACATGCACAGTGATGAAGGTAAGGACAGAAGTCTTGTTTGTACATACATCCAGGACACAAACTCAAACAAAACTGCTGTTTCCCATTGTGCGGTTTCTCTGGAGATCTTGCAAGGACTGGGTGTGCTTAAAAACTCGATACACAATTTAATGAGACTGTTTATTTTCCTGGGAAAAGAAACCATTTCATTCTTAGTTGGTGGCTAACTCCTCAGAAAGCTGATGAGTTTTATTCAACAGGCTTCTCTTCAGGAAACATTTTCTATTCATTTTACAAGAGTGTAACGTCCTTATAACTTTCTCAAAGACGCCACAGGACAGTTTTTGATGGTGCTTATTAATAAATTGAAAAGAAGTTTTGCTCTTGCTTTTGCTGTAACTCACCATTGTTTCCAATTCACTCACCAGTCGTTTTTTTTCCCCCCCCACTCCCCCTTTGTCTTTCCACAGTCACCCTTTATCTCCACTGTAGGCAAAGCAATTGCAAGCACATGAGCCACTCACAATGGGATGTAATGAAAAGCCACACACACAGAACATAGGCTGCAAATTTGTGCAAGTGGAGACCCTGGGACCTCACCCTGAGGAGGCAGCCTGGGCCAGGGCTCCCTCACCTCAACACCAAATGAGTTTCTGCTTGTGTTCCAATGGAACTTTTTGTGTTCCAGCTTGTGCCTGTTACCCCTTGTCCCCTGCCACTGGCCACCACAGAAAAAAGCACCTGCCCTGCCCTTTAGGTATTTATCAGCATTGATGAGGACAATCCCCTTCTCCAAGCAGCATTAACTTTGAGCACAAGTTAACTCCTCTTAGCATCCCAAAGCAAACCAAACTAAATGATTAGAGCATTTTGAATGAAATTCATTGCAGCCTGGGATTCAAAGAAGGGTGATCTCCCTGAGTTGCCTTTTGTAGGCAAGTCCTAAGCTATCACTGTGTAGACACTAATAAAGTACTTCCTACCACTTGGAAAACTGTTTTAAATTTTCCTTGCTGATGGATGCTATTCCACTACCTGAGAAGTTTCCAAACTGCCTTTGAAGCAGTGAGAGCTGAGAGCTCTCAAATTGTTTCTTCTCAAAGAGAGAAAAAGCCAACTCGAGGTATTTGAAGATAAACTTATTATATTTCACAAAGCAGTTTTTCCAGTTCCAAAGAGACTTCACAGCACAGACTCAGAGATGAACTGGGATGTCTGGAGGCTGGAAAGGATGCTTTATTTTTGCAGCTGTCTCTGCCTCTAGGTGAACAACATCAGCTCAGTCGTGATGCTGACTGCATGTGGGTCAGTGAGTGTAATGCAGCTCTGCCGAGGGAAATGAATCCTGGATGAAGTCGTGAAGGATACACAAAGCTTTAACTCAGCAGAGCTCTTAATTTCGGAGAGACTTGGTAGATATTCCCAGACTAGAATCAATAGGCATCTACTAACATACCTTCCTTATCACTATGACATGAAAGAGATTTCTACCTATATCCCTGAAGTGTTGCACTCTGAACACAGCACTGTGGCGATTTACACAGTGTAAGAAACACACCGCAGAGTGTGGGGGTCATCCAGTACAACAGGTTAAAGTGACTGTCTTCTCCCAGTTACATATTCTGACCCCATAACCACCCTCAGGTCTGTCCCTGATGGGTGGTTGTATGATCATGCTTCCTCTGTGCAGGGAGCCAGCGGTAGAGCACAGCAGCACAGACAGAGGATGGCGAGGGCAAGATTTGCTGTGGGTTGGCCCCAGGCAGCAGATAAGCACCCACATGGCTCTTGCTCACAATCCCCAGCATGCTGCAGCATAGAACAGGCAAAGAAAGTGCAGAATCACAAATAAAAACATCACCAACAATAAAAAAAAATCATGAGTGGAGATAAAAACAATTTAGTAAGTGAAGGAAAGAGGGGGAAAGAAAACCCCAAGCAATGCTCACCATCTCCCAGCAGCAGCTGGACCTTGGAGGACAAAGCAGAATGAGTGCTTAGGAAGAAGTTAGGAGAAGCAACTCAGAAGTCTGAGGAACTTCTACCTCAATCCTTTCCAAGCACCATGGCAGAAAAGAGGAGCCCTTCTCCTTCCCTGTTCATTTAAATGATCAGAAGGGGAATTTCAAACACCTTGAGCACTGTCTTGCAGACAAGTCAGAAAAGAGAGCACCTGTATTTGGAGCCAGCTGGAGCCCCCACGAGACAGAGGCGATTCCTGTCCTACAGGCAAAAAGACTTCTTTCACACCCAGTGATCTATTTAAAGAGCTACGCTGAGAGTTTAATATGACTCTGGTGGAGCTTAAGTAAACTCTACAGACTTCAAAGGCACTGAGGCACCTGCAGCACACTGCTCAGCTTGCAAGGCAAGCAGTAGGAAGAAACTCTCTGCTTTAAGCTTACAGAGTCACAAAATGGTTTGGGTTGGAAGAGACCTTTAAGACCATCTAGTTTCAGTCCTCCTGGGCAGGGATCCCTTCTACAAGCCCAAGTTGCTCAGGGCCCCATCCAACCTTGGTCACTCCCAGGGATGGGGCATCCACAACCTCTCTGGGCAACAATTCCAGTACCTCACCCCCTAAAGTTCACAGAATAGTTGACCATGAACCTGTGCTATCAGCTTGTACTTGAGACACTTCTGAGCTGTCCCAATTCAGCTTTAACCTGTAAGACCTCCCCAGCTGTGTGCCCAACAGGCAGCAGGACCACGAGGCTTTTGTGTGGTCACTACTGAGCTGGGGGAATCGCCAGCGCACTGGTGGCAACTCACTTTGGGGATACACCTGGCTGCATCCCATTTAGGTGGGATACATGAGCATCAACATGTCTATCATAATAAGTTCTTGCAGAGCACCCCAGATAATATAATTAGAAAATTAGCATAAAAGAAAGTGCTTCCTTCAGATGTAACAATTGGCCAATAGTCTTTGAAGTGAGAAAAGCCTTTGCATTCGTTTCACGGGTTCTTAAACATCATTAAAATGAAAGTTTATTACATGTGAACACCTTCAGCCTCTTTCAAACACAGAAAGAAACTCCATTGATTAGTTGAAATTTTTCAAAGGTAATTGCATGGTGTTTTCCATTTTTATCAAGCACAGCAGGGGCTTCGGGTACAAGATACTGAGTTAGACCCCAATGCTACGCCTCAAACTGCAGCGGGCTGGCAGCAGCAACTTTGTCAGGAACAAAATAAGCCTGTAACTACCAGGAACTTGGCATGAGTGAGAGCTGACTGTCAAATTAACCAGTCCTCTGAAGCTGAGCCTAATGACTGGCAGTGAGTAGCAACGAGCGAAGCACTATCTCACAAAGCTGGTAAAAGTGTGCCAGAGGAGGATTAAACCGAAGAACCAAAGGTGGTGATTTCATCCACTGTTAAGAATTGTGAATTTGGGGACTTCTGTGTATTTTTTAGGCAGTTAATACATGCAAGTTGCTTTGGATTTACCTGATAATGCAAAATAAACATTTTCAACTATTTTCTGGGGAAAAAAAAAAAACAACCCAGCCCTCAAGAAGGAAACCCAAAATGAGATGGAGCAAATCAATCACATGAATTTTTAATAATGATTACATTAGAGTTTTGAAATACATCCTTAGCATACTTCACTGCGAGTCCCACCATTTGCAGCTTACTGGAGACATCTAAATCTAGAAACAAACAGGGGGTGGAAAATCATCTAGAAACATATAAACCCTGCAAGGTACATTTAATTTTCTCATTCACACATGGGGATTTAAAGAAGCTTGTTTGTATCTGAAAGTGCAAATAAGCTTTAAATTGCCTTCAGAAATGAGAGAGGCTGGAGTTCCAGCAAAAAAAAAAAAAAAGAAAATGCAAGAAATCTGTAACAAAAAGAACCAGCACCTGAGAGGTGGCAACACGGAAACAGGTAGAGTGTATTTTCCTAATCCAAAAACATCCCAGTCTCTTAACTTCCCTTTCAAGCTGTCCTAAGCAGCTTTGCTTCATATCACTCTCCTCCACATATGATGTCCTGGCTCTAATCAAGATCTGATTGATACTTTGGCACAATGCTGATGTTCACTGGAAATGAATCCATGAAAAAGTCACCCCTGAGAAATCCATGATCTCCTTGAACGTTTCAGCACCTTCAAGCTTAGATTCTGTGTCACGTGTGGTTAAATGGGATGAAGCTGGAACACAAAAAGTTCCGCTTAAATATAAGAAAAAACTATTTCACTGTGAGGGTGAAGGAGCCCTGGCCCAGGCTGCCCAGAAGGGTTGTGGAGGCTCCTTCCCTGGAGGTCTTCACGACCTGCCTGGGCATATTCTTATGCCACCTGATCTAGGTGAACCTGCTTCTGCAGGGGGGTTGGACTGGATGATCACTTGAGGTAACTTCCAACCCTCTGCCATTCTATGATTCTATGATAATCCCAGGCAGGTAGACAAGGGCATTGGGCAGGGAGAATCATGAACACATTGACAGGGAGATTGTTCAGTGTATGAAATAACAGTCACAACTTGAAACCTGTCATCATTTAACTCAAAGAAGCTGAAGAGAAAGTTCACTGCAGTGACCAATGTGTGACAACATGTAATTCCAGAGAAAAAACACCACAAGGAAGTGAATGCCTTCACTAGAGTTTTATATGTTTAAGCCAAGGCAAAAAGTAATGGATGTCATAGGCAGTTAAATGATTAATTTCAATCTGAGCAACTGAGATATTTTCTCTGAGACAGGGATGTCTGTCACAGCTGAAGTGAGAATCCTTGAGGCTCCTCAGATTGCTTGCACTGGCTCTGTCATGCTGTTGAAAACATCTCTTCCGATTACTCACCCACATATGAGCAAAATACATTTGTTTTAATTATCCAGGCGTTATACATCAACTTGCCACCTACTGCATTACAAAGGAAACCAGCTCAGATCCTGACAGCTCTCAGTGCACCAAATTTCATCGAGAAACAGATGAGCTCACTGTGTGACATCACAGACAAAACTAACCACGCACCAGCCAGCAGCCTCAGCTGGCCGTCAGGTCTGCACATCTCACCTTTGTCTCCAATTGTTAGGTTGCTTTAGTGGCAGCTGAAATATAGTTTTTGGTCCCTTAAAAACAATAGTTTCTAACTTAGTGGGTTCTAGTTTGCTAATGAACTTTAAACATCCATTACCTTCTTCCTTTCTTTTCTTCGCCTCCTCTTCACTTCTCTCTTTGGCCTTCAACGCTTCATCTGCTTTAGCTAAAAGACACAAAGCAAAAAATGTTATAATTAGTTCACTTTTCTTGCCAAACAACATTTAAACCCAAATCCAAACCCCTTTTTGTGGATTTCACAATGAGGTTGATGTGCATGAAAGAACAGAACTTGGTTATTAATGTATTTTCTTTAAAGATACTGTACCAGTTAAGCCAACGTTACCATAGAGGGCCATTTCTCCATGTCATATTAGTTCAATACAAATCTCTGCGTTCATCTTTTTTTTCTTAAGTAAAACTTTTAAGAGTTGTTTCTTCTTTACACACAGGTGTGCCCACCTTACTTGCCCCCAAACCGAACCATAAAGAAACCAACACAGCACGCTTGAAAACAGATTTGCCACCGTAGCGAGGAATCCCTGAGATCTCTTCTTGAGAGTAAAAGAGACACAAAACAATATTTCCAGGGATGCAGAGCTGCAGATCACATTTAAAACAGGAGCCAAAGACCTGTTAGTCAGTATTAAATTAGGTAGTATACAATTTTTCCTCTTCACTGCAAGTTGTAGCAGCAGCACTTTACTCATGTTGTGACAGTGTTGCTTAAAAAGAATCTTTTTCCCTCTAGAAGGTTTCTTCCCTTATTACTTAATTATCTACTAGTTGCTCAACTGCAGGGGTTTTCAAACACTTTACTACAGATGTTAAAGAAGATTAAAAATATACAGCACAGTAACAAGGGACTATCAATATACTCTGTAAATTAATTAAATTTCTGTTCTAGCACATCATTTATTCCAAAGCATTAATGTCTCAGAGGAGCCATTCTCTTTTATTGCCATCTCACTGCCTGATGAGTGAACTAAGTGAGAATAAGTCTCTAATAGCATTATACTTGATGAAATATTAAGTTTTTTAACATATCACCACGTCAAAAGGAAAAGAATCAAAAAGAAACAGAGTTTACGACTTCAGCCGGGCCTTCGTGTGTGACAGAATCACCGCAAGCTGCGGCACAAATAGCAAATACTCAACTTTGCAAACATCACCTACTGAATCAACCATTCATTCAGGAGTGAGGGGTGCAGGAGGCCTTTTTGCTACACTTTCAGAAACCACACAGCTTCCACAGTGGTGTTACAAACGCCACGAGCCATCACACAGGCATCTGTTTCCACGCACGTGCTTTTGCACATATTTAAGTCCGCGTTTAAAGTCATGAAATATTAAAACTTTTGTGCCAGTGAAGACCACTACAGGAATCCATTACATTAGATCAGAAAAAAAACCCACCAAACTGCTAGCAACTCTAAAGACTTTTACTTCATTTACACTTTATTCTCCTTGGTAAGAGGGCAAGGATAATAGAAATTCCATTTAAATTCGATTTTGGTTATATGTGTAATTGTAGATACACCCCTTGAGTCATGTAAAACGCTCAGCTTATGTTTCTTTCAAATTATCCCGCTCAGATTCACATTCTGCTCCTTACAACTGTCTTCAATATGTATTAGCAGAGCTCATTAGGCTGAAATTTAATAATGCAAACATCAGGTGGATTTCAAGAGCCTCCATTATCAACACAAGATGGATTGCTCGTGTAGCTCTTGGGCCAACTGGGCACAATTTAGATTCAATAAACTACCATGCCTAAATTTGATTTATCTATTCCACTCTGCTACTTTGTTCTTCCTCACCGATTTGTTGCTGCAGAGGAACAATTCATTGGATATCTCTGTGGTTTCCAAGGCAAAAAAAAATCCCAAAACCCCAAACACATTAAAACACACAGGAAAGATGCTGCTGGTTAATCAGTAAATTTTGCATTTGTTACTTTAAATTGCTAATTTCCAACCTTTGTAACTATAGTTTAAAACTTCTGCTAGCTGAGAAAGAGCTGTCCTTTCAAGTCCTGGTTTATTATATGGACAATATGTAGCATTTTAATTTAACTTACCCCATAAATCTCCAGAGCAGTGAGTCTCTGAGGTGATAGGGTACCGTCCGTTACGACCAATACAAGTCACTGAAGCCATGTGTTAATTCAAGAATTTGATGCTAACAATTCTCTTAAAATAGCTTAACATTTCTGTCATTATTCACTGGCAAAGCATCATTACAAACTGAGATTTATTTTGATCAAACCAAGTTGAGATTAAACAACACGAAAACGTCTTTACAACTTACTCTAAAAGGTAACACACCTTCTCTGTTCTGCAGACTGCTAAAATTTGACCCCAAATTTTAGGGTGTGCCAAGCCACGTTGGCCACTTGCACTTAAAAGACCTGGTATTTGGAGGAGAACTCTCCTGCAATGCACTTCCCTGAAGCAGGAGGAAGACAGACAGCTGCTTATCACCCCCAGCAGATCAAAGAAGTCACTTCAGCAAAAGTCTGGTTTTAATTGATCCAGGTAGTTGGGAGTGCTGAGATTGCTCCTGAAACTGGGCTTCCTGCATGGATAAACAGCTAGCAGGACAAAAGCCTGACTGCTTACAAAGCTTTCTAAAATATATTAAATAAATAAATGAAGAGGTGCTGGGGGTTGCAGCGTTGAAGAGCTCAGCCAACCTCGGATAAAATTACAATTCTATTGATTTCTTTGCTTTTTCTCTGAAGGATGGGAAAATGACACATGGAAGATGTTTGAGATGCTTGCCTATACTAAACTAATAAAGCTGTGGAACGTGGATATTTGCTAGTAACCAGTGGACTATTAATACAAGTATAATAGGATGAAAGGACGTCTCAGTAATTTCCAGGTGTCCCCTGCAGAAGTACTTGTTCCAGCCTGGCTGGGATCAGAGGCTCGTTGTGCTGGAGGCAGTACAAAGAAGAAGAAATAAATCCTGTCTTTGCAGTGAGAATAAACTGTAAGTAGAGACTGGACATGCTACTCAGACAAACAAACACAATGCAGAAGTGGAACAGTATTGCTAAGGTACAGCAAAGGCACTAACGTGCAGTGAAAAGGTACATTAAGTCCCTTCTCTGTTAATAAAAGCAACCAAACTAAAGCCAGAACACCTTTCATGTTTCCAGACGCACTAACATCCTAAATCTGAATATGCTAATGTCTTCTGAAGCACAGGCCAGCTCTTTGATCAGCTTTATTTCACCTGCTCCCCAAACCTGGCAGCCACGTCACTCGAAGAGGCTCAAGCCCCAGCCGATTGTCACTCAGCATCATGGCCCTTTGCGACAGAGCAGAGGCGATGCTGTGGGTTTGGGGGGAGCAGGGCAGGCTGCTGACAGTCCGAGGGAGAGCTTCCTAATGGAAAGGCAGGTTGCCTGCCAGACCTGCATCTTCGGTTCCTGTTGAGGAGCAATTATTGTGTACAGATCAACAACTGTGGATCAATGAGCGGTAGGTAATTCCCCGGGGCCACCACGGGAGGGATGAACCAGGTCCACTCCTTTGCCTTGCTTTAACCCATTCACTGCACCAGAGCAGGATGCATCAGTGGGTCCATCAGTGTCAGCCCCTGCTCACGCTCTGCCAGGGTGCAGGGCTTGAACCCCTAGGGTGCAAGAAGCGCTCAGGGGCTGGGAGGCACAGAGCTGTTTCCCAATGGAAAGCAGAGCAATGCTTTCATCCCCACTAGCCTTCTGCTGCGCCGAGGTAAAACACTTCCAAGCAAAGATGCTAATGAAAAGAGATCAGGATATGAACTTCTTCAAGGTAGAAATAGAGAAGGCATTTTGAGGGTGTTTGGAGGTGTTTTGGGGGGACATTTCAGAAAGTGTGGCCCAGGCTCATGGAAGAGCTCCCACAGCACAGCCCTTTCCCACTGCAGGAGGATGCTCAGCCCTGCACCAGGATGCAATTTGTTACACACCAACTGCAAACTGGTTTTTGTTTGAGGAGAAAAAAAAACCCAATCAACATAATTGTGGAGATTCCAACTCTTCAAAGTTAAAAATACAGGCTACACACTTCAAGATGTGTTTGGGGAAAAGAAAGCAGACAAACTCAAGAAAAGCCCACATGGACATTACACGTAAAATGTAGCCAAGCCATCCACAGTGCTCATCAGAAAGACTGAACCACTTTTTTTTTTTTAAACACAAACATTTTTGCACTTATAAAATATTCAGTCAGCTGGCATAGAAAAATGCAAGTGCAATCCATTATTAATTTACAGGGCCCTGTTTAATTTACATGCTATTTTTCTCTAGTATATTAAATTTATCAAGGCTCGTGGAAATCCTCTCTGCTGAATATTCATATCCTGACATGTAAAGTTATCTATTATACATCCGAGAAATTCCAACACGAGTTCAAAACAACTGCTTTCTCAGATAGTTGCTTCAGCAGGAACAGGAGGAGCAGGATCCAGTGGCTGTTAGTTCAAAACCAGCACTGACACCACCACGCACGTGTTTATCATACCAGACTCACACCGTTTTGCTACGGTTTTGGCTTTTAAGTCCATGCTAAAATAGCATTCTCATGAAATTTAAACAGTACAAACACTCAGGTGGTCACTCGTCTAGCTCATCCTTGGACAGGGCTGCCCTAACCCTGCCACAACAGCTTCATTTAGCACTGTCTGCTCTAATTATGTGGCAGCTGATTAATATGTTACGAAACGTATGTGTGAGAAGTTCCTACCGTGGCTGTCCAAAGTCTCAGGCATCATTTAATTATGGTACTGGCTGTAATTACAGCCACTGGAGATGCTCGAATGGGAGGTGGACGCAGGAGCTCCCCTGCTCCCTTCTCCAGTTCTGTGGGTCACAAATTGCCCATAAACCTAAATCTGGTTATTTTTAGCTTCTCTGCTCTCCCTGGGGAGAACACCCAGCACAGCCTTTGGCAAGGAGAACTTACCCTTTCCTCCTGGCTCAGGGGTGTGCTGCACGCTATTTTTCATGCCTTGAGCAGCACTCCTGCTCCATTCCCTTCCCGTAGTGATTTTGGAAAGTACTTCCTTCCTTTGGTAGGGAAGCATCTGTCTGCAGCAGCCACATGGGTTTTCCAGAACATTAAACACATTTTTGGTAGAAGATACATCCAGTAACATGAGACTTGCCTCAAAAAACCCCGCAAGCAAAAAACCCAAGCGTTTCCTTCCTCTTGTTCCAACATTGGGTATAACCAACATCTCTGTGAAAATAAATCCTTTAACGCCAACAACGCAATTTTGGACTAGTTTGTTTCATTTTTTACCATATTCTTGGTTTTTTTTCAATTGTTACCATCATGGCCTGGTGAATGTAAATGACACAGGGCCACGAGCAGGTAGAGCTGAAAAGAGAGAGCAACTGCAACCGTGTAAAGCTGCACGGTGCAAAACAGCAGCAGTTACTCCTAAGTCAAAACGGGTTAAATATTAACCCAACTTCTCCAGAGAGAGGGGAGCACGTACAGCCTTGTCCAGAACATTAGCATGCCAGTCAGAAACCTGTAAGGAACGAAAATACCCTGAAAAGGGACACGGGGTGTTGGGAAGCCAAAGGTAGGAACTGACAGATAAGATTCAGCCCTGGCGAGCAGGGCTGGCCTCCCCAAAGACTTCCCATAGCCCGGTTACTGCCTACTGTATTAAGACTGCCTTTCTCATCACTTAATGCTTATTTTCATCACTTTGCTTAAAATATTGATAATCAATTAGGGCTACGTCTGTTTTGCCACAGAATCTGTGTCACAGTCTATCAGGCTGTCAGGGCCAATTCAATCCTCATTCAAAGTTAATTTTTTCTTCATAAATCTGCCTTTGGAGGAGTCATTAGGCGCAGAACATAGCCCGAGGTGCAATCACCTATTCTCTTTCATTAGCGGCAGGCAGGGAAGGTGAGGGAGATTATTAGAACTTTGGAATGATCACAAAGCAGCGTGCTGCCTGTCAGATCCCCCCAACATTTAATTCATCTCGCCAACTCGCCGGCGCGCGCTGCCAACAGCTTTAAATGGACATTATTCATGAACATCTGTGACATGCTGAATATTCTGAAGCGGGAGCGATGGAAAAAAAAACAAGCGGTGCCCCCCCCCCCCCCACCTCCTTTGACTGGGAAATTAATTCTATGGTCAAAACAATTAGGAATATAACAAACATGTTTTGTGATGTTATTTTTAGCCCTCCAAGATATTCCACTTAAAAAGCTACGACTCCAGGAACGCAGGTATTTCAAGGTGGACGTGTGCACTCCGGGCTGGGTAGCGCCTATTTCACGGCACTGAAAAGAACGACGTGCGTTTCTCCTTTACTATATGGAAATAACAAGTTGTTGGGTTGTGGTTTTTGGCTTGTGGTGGTTTTTTTTTGAGCAATTATAGAATTTGCCAGTTTCACTATCTGCTCTGTTGATGTGTTTCTAAAATGCAGCCAGATGAGACGACACATCAGATTTTAATGCGACGCCACGTCAAATTAACGGCGCATTTTACTCACCGTGGACAATCAGCTGCAGTGTGTGAAACAGATTACCAATATACACATATTTATTGCTGCTTCCCTGTTAAAACAAGCATGGCATGCCCCTGACTGTGTTTTTAAGGCAAGAACTGCTAGTTCAAGAGACTGCCATCCCCAGGAATGGAATAAAACCCCTACAGTCTCTACGCCGTATCCATTAATACACGTGAGGGTTTGGACACGGAGATACTTTAAGGAAAAGTAATTTACATCTAATGAAATAACATCAAGTGGTTCCTTGAATTTCATTACGGGAGTCAAAAGAATAGCCATTTACATTTTCTTTCTGATATCACTATGAAAACGGTGTTATCATTAGCAAACTTCTCTCAGCCCCCATCATCCCCCTCCCAAAACACTCGCGTTGCCCGACTGCAAAACGAAGGGCCAGATCCTCAGCGAATTCAAGCTGGCACAATTCCACTGCCTTCAAGAGAGCTCAACAAATTTACTCCAGCTGAGGATCTGGCACTAAATATTTATAATAATAATAATAAAGAAGAGTTAATAAGCAGATCTTGGCTAGGTACGTTCATCCATTATTGAGTGCATTTCTAATTTCTTTCTTTCCCACACACTGTTTCCCACACGCGCGTCTGATAAAAAATTCAACTGAAATATGTTTTAACACTAAGGATTAATTGGCTTAAATTGCTTCCGTGGCTCCTGACTCATTGCTGTGGATGCTGTTAAATATTGCAAAGATTTGCTTCCATCTCAGCAAAGGCTGTACCTTACCAGCTTCGACATCTTGTAGCCAACTAACGCTTCACCTAAGACCCGCGCTCCTCAAGCTGCAGCAGAGCTCGGGAGAACAGCTTAATTGGATGAGATTCTTGTCTTATCTGATATTTAGTTTTGGGGAGAAAATGATATCTTAGGATAACACAGTAATTTCCATGGAAATGTTTAAATGGCACCTTCTGCCAGAGTTACTTCTTTCTTTTGGGGGAAATGAGTGGGAAAAGGAAGGAAGAGTTCAGCAAAGGAAAAGGATGGTCTGGAGTAACATTCCCCTGGTCGACTGAGCTTAAAAAAGGCAGGAAAAGGCAGATAAAAAAAATACATCCAGATACACAAACTCCTGGAGTAAAGGATGATTCTTTGCTACATCCTTCAGGAATATTTTTCATCCCAACTGGAAAGCTGAGAATTGATCAATATGAAGAACTCTAACCTTCATTTGAAATGATTTAAACTGTTCTCAAACTGACATTTTTTAGTAGAGTTTCTTTCTCCCTCACATGCCACAGATGAGGAAATGAGAGAACAAGAGAGTATCCTACAGAAACAGCTGGAACAGAGCTGTGGAGTAGGTGAGAGGGATGCTGGTGTGTAAGTTATTCTTCAGACAGCCTCAAAATTATTTTTCTTTGGCCATTATTGCCACAAAAAGAACTCTCCTACCTCTGCCGAACTTGGTGGCAGTGGGCTGCTGCCATCCTCCTGCTCACAGCCATGATACCCAAATGCCAGCCTTGTTCCATGGGAAGAATGAAGAGGAGGAGGAGAGGAATAACCCCAGAGTACATCAAGGGAGAGGAGAGATCACCCCTTCACTGAGGTACCAGTGAGCCTTCCTCCCAAGAAACAAGAGACTCAGCTCAGAGTGGGGGAAACACGGAGCTGCAAACACAATAGAAGCAGCTGGGTGATTCCAGAGTAAGGAGTCAAAAAACACTTTGGCCTTCCTCTCCCCTAATTACATTTTCTGCAGTCACATTCCATTTATTGTGAGATGGCAGCTCTAATCCAACCCGTACATTTCGCTTCTCCTTTTTTCTTTGTTTCCAGCCAGGTTGGAAGGTGCGGTTTTAGCAACTTCACATCTCCAGGTCAGCTCAGCACTACTGCTCTGGTGAATTAGAGTTCTTTCATTAGAGAATTTATGCAACCTGTATGTCTAAGTGACAGTAATTTCTGCCTCAGAAATAGGCAAAATACTTCTATGGATGCATTTTCTAACTGTTACCATGTGAAATGCAACCTCCAGGATGTACAGCAGTATCAAGGCTGAGGTTTGCTACAGTTCTTGTTGCTAATTGGGTTTCAACAGGGGCAGACTGGATCTTTAGCCCACCCTTTTAAACACCTAGGAATCTCATTAAAATGTGATTCCAATGATACAGCACCAAAGACGAATCTCAATAAAAATATTGGCCACAGGTATGAGGAAGGTGCAAATCACTGCAGTGACACCTGAGAGAGCTCAGTCTGCAGCCAGAGCAGCAGAAATTCTAAGCAACAAAGAAGAAAAAGTCATAAAAACACACACACACAAAATAAAGGAAGTAGGAGAGTTCATGTGCAATCAATCTGGCTGAAAGGCACCCTATCAAATGCCCAACATTGGTACAAATGTGTCAGCCTCAGAGAGGGGGTGATCATTCCCAGAATGGACACAGTCTTGTCCCACTGACATTAACATTTTTGGGAACGGTATGGGAAGAATCTCAGAGCCTCTGAGAAGTGTCCAACATACCAGAGTAAGCTGCTTCAGAACAAGTAAACTTCAATGGCAATGAGAGAGCCCTAAAATTGGATGTTAGAGCACAATGAAATATTAATATAAGACAAACAAAAGCAGAGCTATGAGAAAAGTACCTCTAGGTAAAACATACTCACTCCATAGTTAAGCACAGTGTAATGGACTGTAGGTAACTTACCACTGCAGGTTTTGAAACAATCAATAGATATGAGCTGCTCTTAGGGGATGACTTTCAACTCCCCTTCCTCCTTTTCTAAACATTTCCAAACTTTGGTTTGGAAACTGCAGTATCTGAAGGCAGGGGGAAGTTTAGTACCACACTGCTGGTTTGTTTCGATGCCTGTCACCCAAAGCTAAATGAGAAAGCCACATTATCAGACCAGGTTTGCACTTTCAGTTACATCTGCTGCTACAGAATGGAATAGAAAGGTGCTGCATTGAAAGGAAATTAAATGAAATGTGTTTTAAGTTGCATTTTGTGCTCACGTGAAAATAGCACATTTGCATTCCACATCTTACCCAACCAATTACTACCTGTTATTTGGCTGAGGAATTTGAGAGCAGATGTAAAACATACTGGAGAGCCCTCGCAGTCTTGTTGGTAAGGAGGTGGTTCTTCATGGAAATCCATGGAAATCTGTGAGCTTGCTACCTCACAGAAGAAACAATGAAAGAAAGAGAAATAAACCACTGATTTTTTTAAACATGTATCCTAATTCTAGAAGTGCATAGAAATACTTCTCTGTAACAAACCTCAAGCCAAGTGAGTCAGAAATGTGAAAGACACATTATTAATTAGAAATGGCTGTGAAACATATGTACACAAAACTGTTATCTTCCAATCCTTGTCACTGACAGACACTTGGATGGACCATAAGTCACTTTTGAATGGTCTGCTTTAAAAAAACAAACTTTAAGATTCTATTAAAATTAAACAGAAATAACAAAAGGTAGGCAAGACTGAAAGACCTATGTCTGAACCCCCCCTGCTGGGATATAGGAGATGCCTACAGCCTTGATGCAATAAATGCTCTTAAAATCATCACACAAATCATGGAACATTAATTTAGATGGTTGTTTTTTTCCCCTGCTGAATTCAGTGCTACCAGGAATCAGCCTTTTCCTTTGAGGATATAAAGTCTCATTCATTCAGAATTGTCACAAGCGTGTGTCTCCTCCTGAGCTGAGAGACTGATGTGAAAATCAATTAGAGCCAAAAGCCAAGTTTCATTCTCTAAGTTCCAGGGGATAAACCCAACAATTATTCACTGATTTTGAAATGCCCTACCTTAGCCTTGCACCTCCCAGAAGCTAGATGACTATGAGGACGATTTCACAGGAACAAGTGGAGACCTTGGTAAGATCAGGAGGTTCAGCATCCTGCATGCAGTCCCTTGGCATACCAGATCTCAAGCAAGCTCTCCAGCTCCATGGACCATCTCAGCATCCCAAGGAGTGCTCACTCCTGATGGAACATGCCAGCCACTCAGGTCCAATTACCTGCTCTGTCTGTGTGAGAAGTTAGCTTTATGTTTTACTAACTACATACCTTTATAAGAAAAGCATAACAGCTCCTTCATATGGTTTCACAAGTAAATTATGTTCCTTGGAAGAAAAAAAAAAAAACTCAACCTTGTTTGCTCTACAATATAATCACTAACAGAAATATTTAAACAAGTTCTGAAAAACACCCTGGCAATGCATTTCAGATACAATTGCCATTTGAGCCTGTATATTGAGAACGACAGCCAGCTTTTCTTGCTGGGGTTAATAGCAGAATTCAGCCTGACAGCTTGTCAGCAAACTTGAAAAATCCAGGCACAAAACTTGGATTTGAAACGAGCCCTTCTTTCATCTGCCAATTTTAAAACGTCAGGAATCACCACATTAAGTGAAAATCAAGTAGATGACAACTAACCTGGCTATCGAAAGGAAGCAATAAACCATGGAGTACTTACAAATGATTACTGAGAACAACACTGAGAAAAACCAAACCAGCCCTGAGCACCTTGTAAGGACTCTGACAATTTTCATCTCTTGCTTTTGAACCAAACAAAACCCACCACAAATAAAACTGAGTAAGTGGCTCCCGTTAGCACTGTCGGCAGCACAGGCCCATCTACACCACAGTGGTAAAAACTCTGGCTTAGCAGTTTCACATCAGGTCCTCCAGTAACTTTTGAAAATGAATCTTTGTAATATGTGAGTTTAATTCCTCTAATTTACTTCTGGGCACTGGCCCACAGCTACCACCTAGTGACTAATAATAACTGCCACCAAGAATAATCTTTGGTTACTCATCTGCAAAGGAAACCACCGACAATTACAGCAAGATTTGCTGTACCATGTTGTCCAAATGGCAACAAATTGCAAAGATAATTATCCAGATTCATTGCTCTGGTTTTACTGGTGCAAGATCCAGGTATCAGTTGCACCCAAATGGGACACACTGGGAGAAAAGATTCGCAGGTGAGCCCTGCTGTGGCAGCGCTCTGTGGCATACAAAGCTGTTCCACATATGACACAGGGGATGGAAACAACAACTACCCACTAGAAAATGCTTTGGAGCCCTTCCTAGATGAAAAATGGTCCAGCTTTCTATCTCCTTGGTGTCTTTCTCAACAGAACCACTTAGAATGAGAGATTTTTTGGGTTTCCTATCAAAGAACAAACCTACTACTATCTAAACCACTTGCATATATCCCAAAGACAATGGCTGATAACATACAAATCTACAACCTTTGCCATCACACAAAGAGCTAAACTTTAGCATTTGTTGTAAGGTTATTTACCATCGTTATTTCTCATTTGTACAGCACCTTTGCCAAAGGCTCAGGCAAGAGGATGTTGCTAAAGCTGCCTAATATAAACTGCAGTTAACAATGTTGGAGCCCCAAAGCTTACTCAAATTTCCACCTTCAGAAATAAAACCCTCTAAGCACAGATGTATTTAGGAGGGATAATGAAGTAAGGAAACGCTGCTTAACCCCTTTGGTGAAAAACAGCATCAATTTCTCTCCCTGCTCTTTTATTTGCAACAAAGTTCGTTTTAAGGAAGAAGTAATAGTTATTAACTGCAGTTTAATCCTGGTTATTAATGGATAGCACTAAAAACTCTGCCTTTTTTAAGAGCATCTCCTTGTGCCACCCACCACTTCCCCACAGCTCCTGCCTCGACACGCTGAGGCTCCTCTCAGGCTAAACCATCTCCTGGGAAGGTTTGACATCTGCCCTGGGGTCACTAGGAGCACAGAGCCTTGAAGAGAGATTTGGACAGTGCTCTAAGCAGCTGACTTGTAGATGTCAATCTGTCATGTACACCTCACAATGACAATGCTGGTCCCAAGTCGTCATGGGCCAAAGGGAAGCGATGGAGCGTTCCCCTCTTGCTGTAAGAGCTGCCTTGCTGGAGTGCTGAGGAGCTCCACTGCATGAGTGAGAGTACTGCACAAAACAGCCCTGGGTACTCTCAGTTTTTGTCTCTCAAATATAGGATGTGTGATTTAGAACTACATGGAGGTGATACTTCTCTCATCCTTGAAATATCCACTGCTACCATCACTGTCACAGACAGGAATGGAAATCCCCCCCTCCATGTGGGGTTGGTGACAAGGCAGAACAGACAGCCCGCCTGTTTCAGCTACACATTTGTCTTGGATTTGGAGAGAATAAAGGGTGAAACATTATCACCCGGCTCAAGTGCTGGGTCTGGATTTTCAAGGCACCAGGTTTTTGTGTGGTCGTAAACCCACCATGAGCTGGGTGCTCTACCCCTTAAAAACTGCCACCACCACTTCTCTGCACAACTCCTTTCACCAAGCCCAGGCACTTGGGCTCACTTTGCATCCTCACCATCAGAGATGGGGATGCATTTGCTTGGGCGATGCAAGTTTTACTTGCCAGTATACTTTTACTGTACCTCTGATTGTAAGTGATGGGAAACTGAGTTCCTGGAATCCTGTAGACCTGTCTGAAATTCATTTAAATAAGGAAACCCAAAACTAAGCCTGCATGGAGATTTTCCACCTGGTTTTAAAAGGATTACAATTATTTAATGTTATTTCAACCAGCTTGAGAGAAAAGATACCCCAAATGATGCAGGTAATGCTTTAACAGGTTCTGGAGCTACAAGATTAACCCAAAAATCAAAGGCTGGAATAAGCAAAGATTATTCCTTCCACATGGAGAACTTGTAGTCTGGCTTCTTTCTCTGTATCTGAATCCTTGCTCTATTAGAGTGCTTAAGTTTAAGAATATTAGGAACTCATTTGACTTTTCAGAGACTATTCAATCACGTTTAAAACTTGGGCATATTCTTAAATGCCTTGAACACTGAGAAAGTTGTGAGAGGAGAACCTCATCTGTAGTCAAAAAGAAAGAGGGAGCACAGGTTTCTCGTGGTGAAAGCTCTACAGGGAAAAAAAGACACAGAGCGTCTGGTCAGCAATGTGTAACAAATGATTTGTACCAAACGTGGCCACATGCAACTGAATTAACGGCCAAGCACAAAGCCACAATTGCAACTGCAGCTCTGAAAGTACAATGCAATGCAAGCTTCATCAAGTGCAACCCACACACAAATAATGGTGTGAGAACCAGGATGCATTGCAGAGGATTTCTGAAGGAGGGAACTTTGTTCAGCTTACTGGTGATAATTTTCCACTTTTACCGTGATGTGAAGCAACGGGAAACACAAAGGATCAAAAAAGTGTATTCTAGTTATCTTTTTAAATCAACCATAAGTCGATTAAGTCATTAAAGTAAAACTGCTCTCGAGTATTGTCATGAACAGGGTCACAACGATACCGAACGGGGCACTGGGAAATCAGCAAGCAGCGAGGCAGGAGACTGCTGGGTGCAGGGACAGAACCCTGGCAGGATTTACTGTGGGCTAACTGCAGAATCATAAGACAGGCATCCAAAAGAACTTGACATCTGGCACCAAAAGGGGGAGTGTGTGTCAAGGAAAGATTTGTGGCAGAGACTTATTGCCGATGCCAAGAGGCGCTCAATTCCACTCGAGCCGATAGCCTTGAGAGCAGGGCGCACAAAGCCCGGCACAAGGCAGAGCTTTGCAATCCAGCACGGAACTCATTCACGTGGAAACAAATTATGGGCAACTATACATTCTCAGCTTGTATCATTAACCACTAGAATCATTTACTGTACAAGGCATTATTAAATATTCCCCCAGGATAAAAGGGGTAAATATATTGCTTAAATATTCAGTGGCTGACTGTAAAATTTCATTCCAGATTAACTGATGAAGATGAAGAAATGCTGCTGAAAACAAACAATTTATCTTCACTCTGCACAGCGGATCGCTCTTGGAACCACGCCAGAGGCTGTGTGGGTTTGAATTCAATAGCTGCATTAAAAGAAAACTACACCCTTACTACACACCAGGCTGAACATCACTGAACAAACACTTTGCTGCAGCGCTGCTTAAATAATTCAGAAAGGAATTTGGGGTATCAAACATTTTTGTTTCCTGATGTATTTTTTTTCAGACTGTATTTCAAACAAACGCTGTTTTTTAAAACTCCTGTTAAAGTCCATTACAGAAAATGGGAAACCAGAAAAGCCAAAAGCTCTCAGGACTGATTTCCAGGAGAGGATTTAAAGAAAGATTTGTCATCAGTGAGAAAGTCATCTCCAAGGGCACGCATCTTGTAATATACACATGCATTTACATTCACTCATCTGCAACCTTGAGAGATTCCAACTGGCTCTCATAAGTCTGGACAGCATAATTTTAACTCAGATATATGTGCATCTATATATTTGTATAGAGCTGTAACAAGGCAATAAATAAGCAGCTTCATTCAACACCTGAAATCCCAGAAACTTTCCCCAATTAGATTTCCCTTCCAGCTACCTTTAACTTAGGATCACAGTGCTCTGCAAAGTCTTCTGTTTACTTCAAGAGCATGTTTCTCCTGTTATTATAAATAATTTGAACCTCACTTAATGTTTAATGGCATGCGACTGCAACAATGGGGAAAGGGAATGCACAGCAAAGACCTTGCTGAATGGGTCCTGGGTGAAGCACACCTCTGCTGAGGCCCGTTGTCCATCACTTGTCAAGAAGGATACTGTTCTGAACTTACACATGCACCTACATGATGTCAGAATATCCTTTGTAGGAAACCTGACCTTACAAGTGAGGATGCAATGATTGTGTTAATTTACACCCCTGAACTGCTTGGCTCAGTAGCTTTGTCCTGGCTCGTGGCAGAACAGAGAATCTGCATCTGGTATAACTTTGGGTGACTTTCTGTGAAAACTGGTGAGACTAACACTAGGTCTACAATGGCAAATAATGCAGCACTGAAGCTGTGACAGAGAGAGTGTTGCCCAAGACCCAGAGCCCATCCTGTGCAGGTTTCAAGGGCTGCCACCCCAGACAGTTAAAGCAGAAGTCGTGCCCGTGAACCGCACACCAGGAACAGCTGGAGTACAGTCTGTGGGTGCCTGGAACACACCTTCTGAATGAACCTCCTTGGAAAGGAGCCAAGTCCACGTGCTCCATCACAGGAACATAAACCCACAGAATTATAACAGTTGGAAAAGATCTTTAAGATTATCAAGTCTCAGCCCTCACCTCACCCTGCCCAGCCCAGCACTACCCCCTGGCCCTCAGCACCACAGCTCTGGTATATCCCTCCAGGTCCCAGCTCCCTGGGCAGCCTGGCACAGGGGCTGACAACTCTCTCAGGGAAAAAGCTCTTCCTCAGCTCCAACCTCAACCTCCCCTGGGGCAACTTGAGATCATTTCCTCTCATCCTATCAGTCAGAGAGGAGAGACTGAATCCCATCTCTCTACAATCCCCATTCAGGTAGAGAGTGCTCATGTCTCCTCTCAGCCTCCTCTTCTCCAGGCTCCCTCAGCTGAAAAATTGTTAGAAATCCATGCAGTTACACCAGCAGATGATTTAAAATTGGGGGAAATCAAGCAGCATACAACCTATTTTCTTCCCCCAAAATGGACACGTCCCTGTGCCCTCTGATTGAGGGGAACTAGCTTTAGCTCTGCAGGGCCCTTCCCACACCCACCTTTCTGTGATTCTGGGATTTCTCCCTTAGGTTATGTCTATCTGTGCACATTTTATAAAAACACAGCTTGCTCTCAGGGTAACTTCCACTGTAACTTCTTGTGAGATAACATCACTTTAAGATTATCTTCAAAATCGTGTATGTATGCTGCCCCCAGAGCAACAACCACCTCTGCAAAACACATTTAACACCTTTACTCACCATTGTCTTACAGCCCTCCGTTTCAACTCTTGAAGGAGCTCAGATCAATAATAACCAGAGACTAGTTTTGAGTCTACATGATAAAAATAAGTACTAAACCTTTACTGGTTAAAGAGGATGTGCTGTGTGTAGGTCAGCTCGAGGTCCCAGGTAAACATCCCTCTGTGTCCTGGAGCCATGTTCCACGTGGGCCTCCCCCTGCCCAGCTCAGAGCATGGGGCTGTTGCTCCCTATTGATCAGCTCTAAATCTCCAGAATAATAAATTTCAAGAGGACTAGGCACAAGCTGACTAAAGCTCTTTAATTACATCGCTGCTGAAAGGAAATCATTGATCAATGGCGGGATGGGACAATCCGCTGCCCCCCAAACCAGATCAAAGGCAATGAAATGGCTGAGTAGCTGCCCCATTTGGGAACCCTCCCAGATTAGTGCCCAAAGAAACTCCGCTAACACATGCTGCTCGCTCCGGTTTTGAAGCTCTCCCTGGCAGGTGTCATGCTCTAAGCGTGGTTTTTGATTACTCTAATTAAATATAATATTATCAACAGATCTCAGTATTGATTCCTAAATCCCCCTTCTAAATAGCAAATTAAAAGCTCTGAGGGAGGGGGTCTGGAGGAGAACAGGTAGACTTAATGGTTTTAATCTCACATCAGCTTTCTCAGCCTCGTGTTTCCTAAAAGTACTATTGATTCCTCACTACAGCAAACCACATTTTTGCTATTTTTCCTTCATTAGAGTAACATTAGCTACTTTGTTACCAGCTAAAGACATTCTTAAAACCCCCAAACACCATGAAAAGCAGCACACATCCACGCTTGTAACTGAAATGAGCAAAAGAACGTAAAACAAGGTTAAATGAATAGTGAAATTGGGTTTGATTTTAGACCTTCTTCAATAAAACCAGGTAGGCAGAACATTTATCCTGATATAAAAGTTTACTTTCATCAGCTGAGGAAGTAAAAACGATTAGATGTGAGTATCTGCATGCAGCATAAACACTCCCGTGCACATTTCACATGCACAATAAAGCCAAATGACAAAATACTCACAAAACTCCAATAAAAACATAAGCATTTGGGATTGTTGATATCTGTTTTAAGTTTACAGTGCAGTGGGATGTTCCCTGTTACCAAGATCAAACACACATGAATCAAATCGTAAAAGAACTATATAATCCCCCAACTTTGTCCTTTAAACCCCTCATTTAGCGTTATTCCTTCTCTGTGGCTGAGTCGGCCGTGCTCTAACAGGCACGTGCTGCCTCCCAGCCACAGCTCCCCTCATTCATTTCTTATTCCCTCAGGTGGTTCCCCTTGCTAAAGCCCAAATGGCATCAACCTGTTGTTTAGCACATCCCTGAAAAGCCGAGCCTGCTGGCTAATTTACCAAGGGATTAAAGCCCTGCGACCACTTCAATCTGTTCTTCGGTCTCGGTGTAAAAGCCCTGCCCCTGACAGTCGAGTTCCCAAGCCAAAGGGAAACAAAATCACCTCATTTTAAGAAAGAAAAATTCAAAGTGGGAGACGTTGAAGGCAGTGCCTTGCACACGCCACACACATCATTTGCAGCTGCTAAGGTGTTGAAACACGCTCATAGAGCAGTCACTAACAACACCTGACACCCTGATAAGGTAAACCACGTTCTGTTGGCTGCAGTGGATATTAAGGAACTCTGCATAACACTAACTATTTCACTTGATTTTCAAAAAATCCTGTCTTCCTCTGTGAACACGTTGTGGTTATTTCCATGTTCGTGGGGGACAAAAGGAGAGGGCTGCACTGCTATTCCTTTGGTGACGGTCGCCAAAGCCCCACTCCCTAAGGAGGTTCTGATTGTCAACTGCTCAACTGGACACCCACAGGATTGTTAAGCTCATAAAATGAATAGCATTTGTCAAGCTTTGGAGGAGCAGGGCTGGGAGTGAGGGGAGGTGATGTCTGTAAGGTCAACTCCAAGGTTGCACCTTGCCTTGCTGAGAGCGTACCTAAGGAAACACCTGAGGCTGGATTCAGCCCACCTTGACTCAAAGTCCTTTCCACTTTCTTCTCCTGCCCTCACAAGTTTAATAAACAAGAAAACCATCCTTTTTAAAACACTTTAAAAAGCCAGTGCAGTGATTCATAACTACTCCATAATTAAAATTTTATAGCAAATAGATACAGCCATCAGTCATCCAGTCTGGCACGTCCAAAAAAAAAGGGAGTCTTCCATTTATAAGCCTGTGCAGTACTGCATGAGCTACAGTGTGTTGTCAACACATTTCACGGGAGTTACTGAGCTGGGGAAAGCAAAAGTTGGTTGTGGTGTTTTTTCTAAGTCAAATACAGTGTGGATTATGAGTTCATTTGCACATTGCAACAGCTCCCACACTGACTGATGTTTAAAAAGGAAATGTTGTCCTTTTCCTTCTTCCAGCGCTACACTAATAATATCAGGTAGTATCCCTGGTGCTTCCCCGTGCCAGAAATACAGGTTTTGTGGAATTACAACATGCCAGGGAAAAAAACAACCAACCTCCAAACAAGCATGTCAGTGCCAGGGGTTTCACAGACAACAAAAGTCTGTACATGGCTGTTTGTCAGATCTGCATATTCAGAAACATTTACCATGAGAGCACGACACTCTGGATCCCACTTCAAGATGTTTTATTATAGCGACAATGCGGCATTCCCTGACTGGCAATGAAATCAGTGAAACTGGTCATCTGGTGTATACACAGGTGCTTGTGGATTTCCAGAATCTGCACTGAGCCTCTTGGTGCTCAGGAGTTGTAGAATCCATCATTGACACAGACTTAAATACTGCTCAAAACGAGAACCAGGGTGATCTTACCTATTTAATAACACACCACCAGCTCAGTTTAGTTAGAATGAAGGTGCCTGCAAATCAGTTTTACAAGTACACATCCTCCTCACATGGCAGCATCTGTAGAACTACTACTAGCTGACAATATTTGAGATTATTATTCACTTCTAACAAGAGAAAATATCTTGTGACTTACATGGAAAGTTTTCCAGGGACAATTTCTACTTGCAAAAAGAACTGGCTTCTATTTCCACAAGGAAAAAAAAAAACAACAATAAAAAAAAAAAGAGAAAAAACATTAGACTTGCTGCTTCAACAAACTATTATTACATGCTTCACCAGTCCATTAAAGAAAGTAATTTAATCAGTTTGTATTTTCTCAGTAAAATCTCATTCAGAGAAATTTTATTGCCAGCTATCTAAATAGTAAATACTTATTATCCTCTCAAAATGAGTTTTTGCTTGCCAAGGGCAAACCCATTGCTGTTATTGTAGTGCTCTGTCAGAGAAACAAGAAGTTAAAAAGGTTATAAAGATACCATTAACGTCATGGGACTGTCTTGTCAGGACTCAGAAGTGCTTAGTAATTGAGGGTTTCATTCAAAGTGTATTAGCACCCATATAAACGGCACAGCTAATGTGATGCTTTAGGCTTTATTGTGTTGCAGCCCTGCATAATCACCTACAAACAGCTGAATACTGTAAATTTATCTGCTGAAGAGCACAGTTCATTTTATCATCTGTTTCTAGCCCCAGTCTTTGAATAAAATGGCAATAACGAGCTTAAAGACCCAGATGAGGTGCAGCCAGCCAGGGCCACCAAGCAAGCTCTAATGACAACTAATTGGTGCCGGTGACGTGTCCTCTGTGTGGAAACACAGCGCAGGGCAGGGACATACATGGCAGCCTCAGCAGGACAGGGACTTTTCTCTCACTGAAAACACCAGGAATAAAGTTGTTCAGTCAGCTTTTAAAAGGTCCACCTGTACAGACACATTGCAGCAGAAACCTGGAAACAGTACAACTCAAAAGATAATGCTCCTTCATCCTCTTAGCATGTTATTGCAGCACTGCAGCAGCATGCTTGGGTAGCAGGAAAGTTTTGCCTGCAGCCCCTGTTTGTGCAGCTTCAAATCACTCTGCCACTTTCCTAAGATGTTTGCTGTCAACTGAATTGGAATCTAGGTGGCAAACCTGATTAGAATTCAACTCAAAGAAACACTTGACAAAGACAGGGAACAATAATAGAAGTAAATGAACGTCTCTCTCCCCTGCACTTCCTTTGGTCCACAACTAACTCCAGAAGCTGCAGGGGAAGTTCAGATTGGAGCTGAGGCAGAACTGTTTCCCTTAGAGGGGTGTCAGCCCCTGTGCCAGGCTGCCCAGGGAGGTGAGGGAGTCACCAGCCCTGGAGATATTGCAAAGCCATGGAGCCGTGGGGCTGAGGGACATGGGTTAGTGGTGGCCATAGCAGGGCTGGCAGAATGGCCAGACTTGAGGATCTTGAGGGTTTTTTTCCAACCGAAATTATTCTAGGAGTCTATAATTTGTTTCAATAAAGTAACATAATCTGAACTCTGTACTTCAAGAGCAGCTATGAAAAGAGACACTTATTGTAATGAAAAAAACCTGAATGCAAATTGGAACATGAATGAGACAGTGGGGAGAAAAAAAACACAAACAGAAAAACTTTCCAGTTTCAATGTTTTCTTTCCTCAAAAGTTCTATAGCAACGTGTTCCCAGGGAATTATGCCCCAGTTTGCTCAGGCTAACTAGCCTATGACCAAGAGATTTTTGGGGAAATACACACAGTGCTGTAGCTAAATTCCTCAGGTTTCTTCTCTGAGGAGGCTTAAGCCCAGAACTGAAAAATGAAGGTGAACATTTTGTAGGGTTTCATCAAAGCCCCGAGGAAGGGGGATTGCTCTCAAAGAATTTACAGCCTCTTCTCTGCCCAAGTGAAATTCTTGCAAGCTCCATAGGTGCAGATTGAGGCAAACCCCTGGTCAGAGTACAATACAAACTGTTAGCGTGGACACCCATCCTTGTTGTTCTGCATACTCCAATCTTGCACCCATTGGTCCTGATCAAATACTCACATGAGTGGCACCAAAGTTTGCTGTTCCTTTCTGCCCATCTCTTACTCCACTGCTTTAAGTTGCCTTAACTTCTCCCTCCCTCCAGATTTTCCTACTAAATCAGACTTCTAGCTGCTTTGTACTCCTTCACTCTCCCGCAACTTACTTCCTTTCACCCCTTAGTTTTACTCACGCTTCAGACCAGAAACCGCAGAAACAAAGTGTTGCTGCAAGTCAGGGATACGGAGGAGCCCAAGCCACGGCTGCAGGAGGGTCCCATGAGAGTCACCAGAACCAAAACTATTGCCAGGATGAAATTCTGCTGCTCATTTCCAAAAAGCAACTGCTCATGTTTTCGTATTGACACCCTGATTAATAGAAACACTGCTAAGAACACCATTTATAGCCCTGCATTCTCATTGAAATAGCTACTAGGCACAGGTTCAACTATTATCAGCTTTCAGTGTGAGCTTTCTATTAAAAACCTTGGTAACACAAGCAAATATAGACATGGCTGCCTTCCCCCTGTGCTTCAGTGTTGTATAAATACATAACAACATAACTGACACTTTAGTTAATCTCCACTGACTATAGTTAACGACCCTCAGCCCGAGCACAGCTCAATTCCCGTGGTGCTCTGCACTCAGCTGCTCAGCTCGTGGAGGAACAGTTTAGGGGTATGAGCACTTGCTCTTCTACAATTAAAATAATAATCCTTGCTTCATGAAGAAGTGAGAAATGCACGATGGAGTCTTCCCTTCACGTTTCCTCGCCTTGAGTTGAGAGCAATGGAGTTAAGGTTTCATCTTTGCTCAAAGAGGCTCCCCGTTATAAAATCATTAACGTGTTTTCAGAGAAGACTCTCCAAGGGCTTGAGATCAACGGCATAAAATGCTCAAAACCTTTAAGACTCTGATTAAATTGTTTCATTGGGTATTTTAACAACATGAAGGGATTCATGATGGCTTAAACAAAGAAGCCTGCCCAGAAATCTTAAATAATAAATTACACTGTAGCCATAGAGAAAAGCAATAGAAAGGGAATTAACGGGAGGCTCTGACACAGAAGCACACAACTTGACTGCTCACGTGAGCTGTGTTTTCAAACACTTTGTATTTTCTTGCTAGGGTAATCAATACAAGTGGTATGGCAAAGGACACAAGTTTTCATTACTCTTGCCTTTCATTAAGAGAACTATTTTGCCCTTTCCCATGTATCACAGGGTATTCTTAGGTAAGCCTGTGGCAATGCGGCAGAAATAATTGTCTGCAAACTTCGTTCCATACGAACGTTTCTTGCTTTTGCATATTGATTCTCATCTAGAAGAGTGAAAGTCTGGCTTTTCATTTAAACAAAAAAGCCTAGAGAAACACATTTATGTGTTTTCTATCTGCCAACACACTCTTGAAGTAAATAATAAACACTGTCTTTGCCATTTTATCATTGAACTGTTCTTAAAAGGCGTCCTGGGTGATGCTGTAACTCACTACTCAGTCTCTCTCTCCTTTTCACACCCTTTGGTTTAGGATCAAAAGAAGATTGCTGGTGCTTGTTCAGGTCTCCCTACTCAGCTAAACACCAGACAAGGATTTAGGAGTTTCAGAAGCTACAGGCAAATATAGCTCTAGGCAGTCACTGTAAGTTTATTCATCATCTATTTGGGAATTTCTTTTTTTCATCAAGCTCTCTGCATGCACTCTCCAACAGTTGTTATGAAGAGCTCAGAGTAGACCGTGTAAGGCTGCCAGCTAGCAAGTTCTTCTTTCTAAGGGAAAATTCTTCTTTGTCTTTAGATAAAACTATTAATACACACAACATATTATTTGTAGTAGTTGAGACTGGAGCTGTATCCAGTCTTTGAAAGGATTCTTTTAAATGAATCAACTAGGATGTTGTTAGAGGGTAAACACGTGCTTAATCCATTGCCAGGACAGGCAGTATCCTACCACAAACTTTGAACAGAGTGGGATGGTTGCTAAGTTCTAACTGGTTCTAACCTCTCTTACCAGTTTGCTCTGATTCAGCATATTACTGCCTGATTTGGCACGTATGAAAGCAACTCCACGTTGTCTAAAGAAAAAGACACTTCATTTCTCCTGCAAAAACAATCTTGGTGCCCTTTTTTTAGTTCTTTTGTCCATATCTCTGACCTTATTTTGTAATTTTCTCCAAGTACATTTGCATGCTCTTCCATTAAAATGATAAAAATAAGTAAGTTCTGATATCTCCAGGTAGCAGCATCCAATGAACGCAGGGAGCAGCAGATGTCACTTGTGACGGTCACAGAGCATGGCTTCCCTCCTCCAACCTCAAAACGAAGCAAGATAGAAGGTGGACTAGAAACAAAGAAGTGAAACACCAGACAAAGTTCCTGGTTGTGTTGCAAACATCCAAGCAACCATTAAAAAGGCTTTACCTTTTAAAATGAACACGTATGTGTTTTTACATGCATACAACGTGGATGAGGGTCACATTTCAGAAAAAAGGGTCTTGGTGAGAAGAGAAAAATCATTTTGTCTTCAAAGACTGAATTTGCAAAATTCAAAATGTTAAGAAATGCTGAGAAAGGATGGACTGTTGTTTTCCAAGGCATTGAGGGAAAACTTGTTCTAACCTTTTCTACACAGCACGTTAATTCATAGAATGGTAGAGGTTGGAAGCAACCTTTAGAGATCATCTAGTCCAGCCCCTCTGCAAAAGCAGGTCCACCTAGATCAAGTCACATAGGAACATGTCCAGGCAGGTCTTGAAGATCTCCAAGGAAGGAGCCTCCACAACCCCTCTGGGCAGCCTGGGCCAGGGCTCCCTCACCTCACACTGAAATAGTCTTTTCTTATATTTAAAGTAGAACTTTTTGTGTTCCAGCTTCATCTCATCACCCCTTGTCCTGTTGCTAGCTACCATAGAAAAAAAGGGATGTCCCAACCGCCTTACAAATAATATTTACAGTGTTTTTAAAGATAAAGACATCCTATTGCTGCAGAGGTGTAAAGTCTGTTATTCAAGAGCATTATTATAGGCAGAAAATACTACCATAGAAAATCTGCTCCAAATAAGCAAAGTAACCAAACACTCTCCAGCACATTTCTTTTAAAAACAGATATTAAATTTTAGTAAAATAAAAGACATAGGAACAATAAAAAGAAAGCCAATAATGCCTGCTTTAATATCAATTCTTACTGGTAGCCTCGTAAGTACTAGGATGTCTCTGAAGTCACACAAAAGTCTCTACTAAATGATAGACAGTCATCCTTATAAAAAGCCTACCACAACTGCACCTCTGGGGAGAAAAAAAAAAAAGGCTTTGCTAAACATCCACTACTATATTTTAAGATTTATTCAGTCGACACCTCATAATCATCCCTAAATCTAATGGGACACAAATGCATTTCATCACAGATGAAAATCTTCAGCGACCGCTCCAATGAAAATCAAAAAATTATTACAACGCTGTAGTTGGGCTTGCAGCAGGCATTAATCAGAAATCATCATAAATCCACATGCTCCTGCAGACAGCACATTAGTCACACAGGCCTGTATGATAACGACAGTGACTAATGGGCTCGGAGTTAGAAGGGTCAATCATAAACTCATCAAATGCTTCATTTAATTTCTTAATTTGGACAAACACAATTTGTTTATGGGAAAGATATCAGGTGTTCTTGAATGAATAATGGCTATGAAACCAAACTCCATTAATCAGCTCTTGATTACAAATGACTCGGAGATTGTTTGTTCTAATTTCATTCATTTGGGTCAACAAAGAAAACATGAGCAAACGAAACCACTTGGAGAAAATGGCACACTTAGTTCTCCATATTTAATAAAGCTGTGATAAATATTCTTTCAATAACTGTAAAACAAGAATTTTATTACCCAGATTAAATATGATTCTCAGTTCAAGTGAAAAAAAAAAAAATGACTGTATGACTGACAAGAAGATCATGTAGGCATGGAACAAGATCTCCAGGTGCTGGGTGACCCTACTTCTGATTTCAGAGTGACATGCCTGTGTTTCAGGTTTCCCTGAAAGGATGAGTGTGAAAAAGCACAGAAATGGCAGGTTTTGATTTCCACTTGCTGTGAAATATTTCAAGAAAATGATGCAATTTAACATCTTCAACAAGTAGGCAACAGAGCTTAGCAGAACCGACAGAGAACCAAGAGGAAAAAACAAGCCAGTGGATACCTGTGTATATCAAGATTCACAAATTCCTGCTGGATTTTCCAGGCTTGAAGAGTTTCAAACCCAGCATTTCTGCAGACCATCAGCACTGAGGAAAAACTCTGCACTTTGTTACTGTGCAAACAAACAAAGATGTTTGTCAAAGTTTGTTTGGGAGAACCAGAGCTGTAATTCAGGAGCAGCCATCACCAACACCCAACAGACACCACCTTCCACGTATGCTGCCTGTTGCCCTCTGACTCATGTAGGTGGTGAGCAGATCTCACCCTGCTCCTCCTTCCCAACAGCATAGAGGTCAGTCAGCTTGACGCTCCAGTGGCCTCATCGTTCCAAGCTGTTGCCTGACCCCTTCAGTTCAGGCCAGTCCCCAGTTTGAACCACAGCGTGCAGACCCTTGCATGAACACTCACTTTCCAGTGCCCCTCCTCACTGTACCTTACAGCCAGCCAGGAGTGGTACAAAATGAGGATTTCCTTCAATGACCAGTGTGGTGAGATGCAAATACCAACAACCGAAGGATCATCTCTGAGTGGAGATGCCTTCGTGTTCCCCTGCTCCACAACAAAATGAGCTGCACTGTACAGCATCAATATTGACTCCATCAATGTCTGGCTCTTCAGCTTGTGCAGTAGTACTGCATTTTGTGCAGCAGCAATAACAGAAAGATTCTTTTCAGATTAAAAGTTTGCCTCTTTCTGTCAGTATATACTTAATTATGATACTGATAGTTACTTCTACATCTGCAGTTTAGACACCTTTGCTTCACATAAAGCAATATGTATTTCTGGACAACTCTGAAGTTCTCTTCCAGTTGAAAAACTGCAGCAGACAGGGCATTAATGGCAACTTCTGATATTACTTTGGAGCTAAGGAGGAAATGAGGATGACATGGTCACACAGGAGATCAAGTTCTGGGACATGGGCCTCATTCTTGCTCCATCACAGACAACCTGTGACTGTTAATAAGTCATTGAAACTTCCTGAAACTGCTATTTCATTCTATTTATTTCTACTTATTTCTCCCTTCAGCACGCTGAGTGAGAGACTCTGGAATGCTTCACATCTAGAAATTAGATGGAGAAGCCCTAAACATTTAAACCCACAATTCATGCACACTGGCCAGAGCCAGCAGGTCGAACACTTGAAAGCCCATTTCTGGGCATCCATGTTACAAAATCCAGCCAAAATCTCTCCAGTTTCACTTGAAAATCTAAAGTGAATGGGTAGTAAATGTACAAGGATTCACAGGGTGTACTGTCATAACATACCTTAGGGGCACACATTCTGGCTGATATTAGTGACCACAGACTAAAGCAAAGACGTCTACAGAGGCGATGGGGCAACGGGTGGATCGGGTAAAATATGAGAAGCAAATATTGTGCTGTTAAGACATAACATTTCCCAAAAGGCAGGCTGAAACAGAAACTAGCCCCACAACCACATATGGTTTCTGCAGCCAAAACAGTGTGTAATTAAATTACTGGGCAAAGTTGCTAAATCTGAATTGATATAAAACTTAAGCTAACTGAAAAATTGTCTTTGACTTGAGATCAATGGCAGGACTGAAAGATTCATCTGCACATAATTAGCACACATATTTGCATCAAAATCATGTATACCATATGCTACAATATTACTGAGAAGCCATTAGCTGTAATGTAAGCCCGAGATACTTTTGTTTCTCACTAGCACAAGAAAAAGGTCTTAGAAAATAATCCAACAAAACCCCAGAAACTCAAAAAGCTTCAGAGTTATTTCTAAAGGCAATATATGTTCATTAACTAATCAAGTGACTGTAAAGTCTACTTATTGGCTCTGGTCTACATTATGGTGTCCCTACATGAACAGCTACTCACTGGCTTCTTAAACTAGGAAAAAAAAATATGCATTTAAGTTTTTTAGCTCTTGTGGGAACCTAAAAGACACCATTACAATGGGAATCTAAGTTGCAAAAGGGAATGATTTTGTTTCAAACACGTTGTATTCTCTACCCCAATGTGCTTAATTAAAACTCCATTTTTTTTTTCAGCAGTCATGAAGTTGAATTAAGTATCAAAATAAACATTGATTAACCAAGTGTTGATACTTTGCTCACCCGTGACATAAACCAGCTGCACTTCCAAATCACACGCTCTGTAAGGACAAGACCACTAATATGTTAAAAAGCAATTGCTTGGGAGTATTTACTTTTTTTATATAGCTGTCACTTTGCATGCAGGAAGTTTGTTGGGATTGGGTTTTTTTTGTACTGTAATGAGATTATGTAGCTTTGCCAACAAATTAGGAGCAAGTACTGTATGAAGGATATATTTCATGTCCAGCTGCATAAGCACTTGTGCACAGCTAAGAAGCTCACGGGTGTAGATCGTCCAGGTGAGTTCAAGCACTCTCTGTATCTTTCTGAAATTCAGTCTTAACATACCCACAGTTCTCACAAATATACACTATAAAAATTAGTCACCATAAATTTACTCCAGTACACACTTTCTTTATATTTTTCAGACAAACTCATTCTCACATTGCTCAGAGTGTGTTTGAAAGAAGCTCTTCCTGCTGATGTCACCAACCAAATGCTTTCTGACACGGGAATCTGCTGAGTAGGAACCAGCAGCTGACCTAGAAACTGGGTTCACTAACTCCATGTGAGTTTCCTAAATTAGCTAGTTTTTAATAATAGGATTAAACCTTCAATCTTGAACCACCTAGAGCAGAAGGGTACAGTGTGAAAACTCTAAACTGAGGATTTGCATCTGCCACAGGAATATTACCTGAGCAGATGAAAACAAAAAAAATAAGCATCTCACCAACCAAGAGTTGTGAATTAATCTGTAGAGTATGTGGAAAGGATTGTAAATGGAAAAAGATCCTAATGATGAGCCCTGAAGTCCAGAAAAGATGACCTTTTGCTGGAGCTACGGAAAGCTATGCTACCTATTACCCTGTAACTTGGGAAAAGACAAAGCATTCGGTATGCCAGGTGGCAGCAGAGAGAAACTGGAGTGCTTGGTCTACTAGGATGATTTAGTAGACATTTAACAAGTGTAATTCCAGGCTACTTATCTTTGAAAGGACTGAGGCAGAACAAACTTTGCAGGCTGGTGCAGACTCCCTACAGGTCAAAACTCCCACTGGGGTTTGCAGATCTGTAGACACTGATAGAATCCCCACCCTTCCCTTTCTTACAGCGAGATCTCTTCAGACACTAAATGTTTTGTCATGGAGCAACCATAAAGCTTACTTAGCAAAACAGAGACTGGTATCATTCATTGATTTTTTTTCAAACTGTAGTCTTCCATTAGTCTATACATCATGCAAATCATGTTCTTGGAAGTTAAATCTTATATTTGTGTCTGGACTCCTGGAATACCTCAGCCATAAAGCAAAGACACAACACAGAGTATTGAAATGGCAAAGGCATTAAGGAAGAAAAAGCACAAACAGCAATTTCTTGGGACTACAGGCAATTAATGATTGTAGCTGAAACCAGAGTAGCAATGGAAATGACAGTTTCTCCTCAGGGTTATTTCTGAAAACATGAAAATCTTTCTGGCTGTCTCAGGACACGAAATCCAACCTAAAACTTCCTTTAATCCATTACTGTTGTTGTTATTGTTATGTTTTAACCCTTTGTCCTCAGTATAATAGCACTAGCCTATATGGTGTAATCACCCTAGTAGACCAAGCACTCCGATTTCTCTGCTGCCACCTGATGTAATGAATGCTCTCTCTTTCCCAAGTTATAGGGTGAAAGGTTGAGTACCTTTCCATAGCTCCAGAAAAGAGTCACCTTTTCTGGACTCCAGGGCTCTCATTGAGCTCATCATAAGGATCTGAGCATAATAAATACAAATCATACTGTAATCGCCAATAATCACTACACACTGTTTTGTGGGCTGCAGTACAATAAAATCCAAGGTCTTGATTCTGTGCCTGAAAGCCCTCAGAGTCAAGGAACAACTCCCAAATGCTTGCTGGAAGCAGCAGAGATGACCAAGTTGCCTGTGATGGGATAGGGAAAGCCATTTAAAAGGTGCAGAGGTTTGACACAGCTCTTTGTGTCCTCTGTCCAGGTCCCTGGGCTTCCTCTGGGATGAGGTCCCAGGAGGATGTCCTGCAGCACTGCCACCCAGCTCCCCAGGAGCTGCTGCTTCAGGAGGGGTCCTGATGGTGTTTTCATTATGAAGTGAATCTTATCCATTCAAACTCTTGGGATTTGAGAACTGCCACACAAAACACCTTTGAAAACATTTTGAGCGCCTACTTCCATGTTTGATTCATAGAGAAAAGGTAATTCAATCCGATTTCTTAGCTCTCAAGAGTTGAGATTTTGATATAAATAGAAGTAAAATTCAATTATCCGAGGTGTCAATAGACATTGGTCAAAACAACTGTTGGAAACAGATAGGAGTAAGAATTTTATATCAAATCCAACCTAGCATACCCACGTAGTAACTTGATTAATTCTCTTTCTCAACATTCAGCAACTTTTCAGCTTGTAATAAGTTCAGATTCTTACAGTTTCTGGGGAAAGCATTCTTTTAAAAGCTCGTTTTTAAATCTCCCCGAAATAGGCAAAATACTTACAGTATTGTTTAATCCTCTGTGCATATACACCAACACACATCACCCATCCTCCTAAAACCGTTTGCATCATTAGAAATTCAAAGTAAGGCCGTCAGGTTTACAGTGGAAAAAGAACACACCCAGCAAAATCAAAAGTAAGGAAACCGTAATCAAAGTGAGAAAGATACAAACCTTTTCCAAATTTGGCATTTAAAAATGAGCACCAACAAAAGGAAATTGTTCATACTTGTTGCCACCTGCCTGCCTTACTGCTTTGCATAGCTAGAAAAGAGCAAAATCGAGGCCAGCCTATTTAACTAAACAGTTTTTATTAAAGTGAAAGAAAAGCAAGAATCTATAAAGTAGCAAGTGATCCTATTAGTTCCACCAGACTAAAATCATACAGTCTACGTATGTGGTCCTTTCAGCCACATCTGTTATGAGCCATTTTGATAGCAGAAAATAGAGAATATTTGATTATTTATTTGCTGAGTGCAAATCAGGATTTTTTTCTCCCGAATAACATGCTATGAGATGGGTATATTCATAAACAATGCAGCAAGCATTATAAAACACTTGCATTTTTACAACTGCTGTAGCCAAAGTGCTTGTTACATTCAATGATTTTCCTCTTCAAGGAATACGTGAACTGTAATAAAGACGCATGGTGCAAAATTAAAGGAAGCAATCTGATAGTCTGATTTGAAGATAATGAGTTAAATACCCAGAATTGCTGCCAAACAGACCTGATAAACACTAAATGCTTATGATTTGTATTCATCCCTTTTTAACACATATTGCTCGAGTCATATTAGTGTCTCAGTTCTGAAGTTGCCTTTAAATAAACTCTGTCAAGAACTCTTTGCACACAAAAAATGCTCTATTCTTGAGGGCTCTTTCGGTGATACATTGAAATGCAGATTCCAAAAATAGATCAGTGGCTTATTTCAACTCTAGACCTTTGAAACTCCAGATCAATTACCTTTTGTCATCGTCTTTATAGAGAGAGGGAAAAATTTCTGCTTGTCACCATAGAAAAAACTTTCAGGGTACTTCAGTAAGGGCTGCAGCATTGATAGTTTGCAACGTTCATGTGCTATATTTCACATCAACGCATTTACATTTTGGCATATTCATCCTTATTTTAATCTTGATAGGACAACACGGGTGCCATGCAAGTACTTGTGGCACAAATTCACCAGCTTTAAAGCTTTGAGGCTTTCTGTTAAGCAAAAAGGTTTTAGCCAAGTAAGATTTGAGGCAGGGCAAACTTTTTCCTTATATAAGCAATATGAGCAAGCAAACGTTTAACACAAAAGCCCGGCTCAAATCTTCCCTGCTTCTCCGTCTCGGTAATGAAGTCTGGGAAAGAAATCACAGACACCCAAGTGGTTTGGCAACTGTAAGTGACAGAAGCTCAGCTAAATCCTCTGTTTACACTGGGGATTAGCTGGGTAGATTGTGCGCCGCAAACTGAGCTGTTGATGGTCAAGGGAACCTGCTCCCTGTCAGCCCGTGGGGCAGCGGCACAAAGCCTGGTCCTGGTAGGAAGTGACCCATAAACGTATCCCTACGAAGGATTTATACAAAGCCAGCCTGCCTCATAGAAACTCCATATGACCATTAACTGGCCTGCAAGGCCTGCCAGGAGGCCTAATTACAGGTCTACAGAGCCCAATAACAAAAGCTGAAGAGCTTTAGCCTAGGGATGATCTGCTTTATACTGACTTGAGAGAGTCCATATAGAGTGACAAAAAGAAAGAGGTTTAGCTTTAAAATTCTCCCAAGAGACAAAGCATTGTAGCTAAGTCTGGAAGGCCCACATGCAACATACTTCAGATAGGCTTAAACATACCACCCTCTCAAAATTAACATTCAACTATTGCCTGCTTAACATCTGCTCAAACATGGCAAGTTGCTGTGATATTGTTAGAGGATGCTGAAAAGGCTTCCTGTTATCTCAATATTACGGAGGGTAAGTAAAGAAAGTTGTGCAAAGAGAAATTTATAGCTGAGACCAAAAACTGCTACTCTATGACAGGTTTTAGAAAGCAGTTGCTTTAAACATTGGAGTGCCTCAGTATCTTCAAGCATTGTGCTGTGCTGCTTAATGGCAACAGATACAACAATTTCCACCAAGAAAGAAAAAAGCTGTTTAACAAAAGTGCACAGCAAAGCCAACATGGACTCAGGACTCAGAGACAAAGCTTCTTCACAGCACTGTATTACCTGATGATGAAACTGGCCATCTTCCCCTCCTCCCCTCACAAATACAGGTAAATACTTTTTATTTTACCAGCTCTCCCAGAAGCCACAACAACTCCCATCCCCAGAACACACCAGCGACATATATTAAAAAACATTAAAAAGGGGATGGTTTACTGTTTTCTATCTTTTGTCTTTCAGAGAAATCAGTTATTTCCTGAATGAATATCCAAGTTAGACTCCAAAAGCAGATTTTCCCAAGGTACTAAATACCTACACATCCTCCTGAGACTGATCAGTTGACCATTGGACCTACCTTCCCTAAAATCAAGCATCTTTGGCGATGAAGAAAGCAGCAAAGAGCAAAGGGAACACAATAACATCTAATTAACTCTTGTAAACGATGGTCATTGTACTAGGAAAGGGTCTTGGAAAAAGCTGACACACTGAAAAAGCACTTACAAACCTATATTCTGCAAATCCAGAATGTGGTTAGTGTATTTCAATACAACTTCTCTTGCTTAAAAAGCCACAGGGATAAAGCCACATAATTTCCAAGTCAATAGGTTGATGTGAAGCAAAAAAATGAGAGAGATACACACAAACACGTTTGGAATGAAAAGACAACGCTAAAATGTGGCTATTTCACTGAAACACTAGAAGAATAAAGCAAAACAAGGAGTATCTAGACCCTTTTGTACCTGTATTCTTTTGGGATTCACACCCCTCACAAAGTGCCTCTGGTGTGTAGCTGAGGCCGTTGTGTGCAGTTCTTGGCACGGTGGGAGCGGGGTTGGCTGCTTTTCCAGCCTAACGCACACAAACGGAGTGCAACCAGCTTTTGGACTGATATTTCCTGTGCCTGGAGAAAGGCTGGGAATTGCTGCTTTTAAATTTGAACACCATAAGTTCAGACATTCTGCTCTCTGATAAAGCAACAGCACAAATGCTTTCTCATTAAAACAACGTGCAGATGTATTGCACACGAACACGGATTTGTTCCTGTGCCCAATTCCAAGAAAGCACATCAGCTTCAGCCATGACATCACATAGGTTTCCCTCAATTCTACACATGTTCCAGGTACTGAGAGAAGGTTCAAATGAAACAGTTATCAAGGATAAAGGATTGCTCCTGAACAACCTCAGGTGGCACGGCTCTTTACACACAGACAGGAGGACAGCCCAGCAGTGAGGCAGTTAACCTGCCACCACCCCTTACCTCTTTTTAATTAGCCAATATAAATCATTAAAGCTACATTCTAAGACCATTTCCAGCACAGACAAAAGTATCTTCCCCAGTTCAGCAGGGATATGTTGCAAAAGCTGTATTATTACTTACAGGCCATTTCTTTTCTCCAAATGAATGTCCAAAAGCACACACATTCACTTTTTTCCCCACACAAATACACAACAAACTTACATCCCAGTATCTCTTCTTTTTTCCAATACAATGCTTTCATCTACAGCAGCAGCACTGACAAAAGGCACCCAGGAATTCACACCATTTGATGGGGAAAAAAAGAAAGGAAAGCTAGATACTAAAATAAATAAATTAAAATAGATGAGGCTACAGTGGGATGCAGAGTCCCAGCTCATGGAGTAGATTAACGCTGGGAAAAGCCATCAGCAAACTTCAAAACGCACCATCAGCTACAGTTTGAAGTCAGACAGCTCTTAGAGAAAGCATTGCTATTTTATAGGCAAGTCAGCTCTGGTTTTATGCACGTTAATGTTTGTCCCCTCACAGTTAGGTACCATTTGCTATACAGCCAAAGGCATTGCTGGTATATTAAGAACCAAAAAATTACCAAGTAAGAAAAGTAAGTTTTCTCTAGGGTAAATCTTTCAAGGTCTAAGACAAGGTGGAAATCTTTAGAATGAAATGAGCAAATGTATTTGAATACACACAAACAATTAGACTGAGGGAGATGGGATATTTACAGCGTGGAGCTGGCAGGGAAAGGGGAATGGAAATGCCAGCAGGATAGTATGTCAGTAGAGATGAACAATGAAGGTGCCTTCCCAAACTCCTCTCCAACACTGGCTGGTAATTCTGAGCCATTGCAGAAGGTAAGACTGTTTTGTCTGTCTAAACCATAGAGGAGTCCAGCACCATTAACAACCATAAAGGAATAGACAACACATTTTGTGTAACACAGCTTTTTTCCCCCTGCTCAGTGGGACTGAAGCAATTCCTATAATGTACACCCAGCTATCCTCCACCAGTCTGGCATCCTGCATCGAGCATTGACCACACAAACAGCAGCTTTGTTCACCATTACTGAAGTAGAGAGTTGAATTTACACTCTGTTCAATTCCATCACAGAGCATCACGCTACACCACCAACAATTAACCTGTTGATCGGGAGAAGCTGCTCAGCAATGGTCTAACAGACTTCTTTTTATTTTTAAAACTTGAAGGGGAAAAAAAGTGCTGATTTTGCACTGAGTAAACACACAGAGAGACACTGCAACAGCATCATGAACATTTCTAGCACTCCTCTCACACCGATTTCATAGAAATCCAATTTAATTGACTGAAGACAGAACTAAGGGAAGAAGGTGGAGGGGTGATCTCATAAATGCCTGAGACTACCAAGACTTAAAGTAAGCTAGGAAAGAACTTCTTTATTTTATGTGGTAAGAGAAACAAACAGATGAACTCTCCTGAGATGTTTATGAACAGCTTGCAGCTTCAATCTGAGTTTCAGGCTTCAGCTGTGAATATTCAGATTTAACGATGTCACGGACCTTTTATACATTTCAGAATGTTTGTGGGGGCCCAGGTCATGATGATATACAACCCACAGATATCTTTTGTACATCTCCCAGGTGTTAAATTTACAAATGAGGTGTGATAGATGTGTGTGCTACACACAACTCGTGCTTTTTTAGGTCGGTGCCGTCGCATCTATTTTATAATGACATGCTTCAAAGGTTTATTAAAAGTTATGGAGAACAATGAATGTATTTGAAGCTATACAGTATAAAAGGCTAGATGCATTTCAAACTAAAGAAGGATTAGCAGTTTTAAAAGATGGATAGTCCTTAAAACAGAAGGTTTCCATAAGGGGAGGAAATAAAAAATGGTACTTCTTGGCAATTGCTGTTTATAAGGTAGATGGGAGATGGGAGATGACAGTTGAAGGAAACCAAAGATGTTCTTATTGAACACATGAAATACTGAAACCTTCCCTTTTGGCATGGCAAAATCACAAAGTTTTGATGGGAAAATTAAAATAAGATACAGAAATTAGTTAGGATAATGCACCTCACCACAGACTAACATTTTGGAGCACTGAAGTGTTATTTTAACAGTTTGAAGACAAATGGAAGTACCTAAAGAACAAGCAGCAAAGTTACAGAAAAGGATGAGGACTCATCTACAAGTTTATTAATATCACTGCAATCCTACTCCAGTAGTAAGGTTCTTAAGTGATGTTTCCACAGTCATAGTATAAGTGCATCGAAACACATGAAGCTCGTGTGAGTAACCATTTGGAGAGTGGGAGAGGACTCAAACATCCACCCCAGACCTAGAGATGAGCAGGGCATCCTGCCATGTCATCCCCACCACGAGGGCCACGTAACAAGGAGCAAAATGGACCTCAGCCTCAGGAACACCACAGATCAAACCCACAGCAACCTCCACAGGGGAAAACCTGAGCAGCTGAGGTCAAAGTTGTGCACTGAGCACTATTAGATTGGCAACAACAAACCAAGGAAATGGAACTCATGTACCTTTGGGAGCAACCCTGTCTCTGAGCTTCAATGTGGACTTTGAGATTGCATTTACAAGAAAGGCAGGGTAAAAGGAATGATCTCACAGAACGGTCAGAGTTGGGAGGGATCTCTAGAGACATCCAGCCCAAGCCCCTGCTACAGTAGGTTCCCCTGGCTCAGGGGGCACAGGAGCGTGTCCAGGTGGGTTTGGAAACCTCCTGAGAAGGAGCCTCCACACTCTCCCTGGGCAGCCTGGGCCAGGGCTCCCTCATCCCCACAGCAAAGTTCTCCTTTGGGGTTCTCCTGCTATTCCAGTGGAACTTTTTATGTTCTAGCTTATGCCTCTTGTCCTGGCACTGGCCACCACAAAAAAAGACTGTCCCCATCCTCTCAGCACACACCCTTTAGCTATTTATCAGCACTGATGAGATCCCTCCTCAGCCTTCTCTTCTCCAGGCTGAACAGCCCCAGGTCCTGCAGACTTTCCTTCTCACAAAGATTTTCTAGTCACCTCAGCATCTTGGTAGCTCTGTGCTGGACCCTGTCCAGAAGTTTCTTCACTCTCTTAAGAATCTCTCTTCTCATCATTAGTACAATAGGACAACAATTTAGACCTTGCATCAAACTATAGGACATCTCCTCTTTTTATATGAATTAAATAAAGTTCATTAATCCCAAGTTAGAAATAGTTACCAAGATACACATCTTGTCTTCCCTCTTACTGGTGCTAGACCAAACAAGAATGTTTCTCTCTGCAGTGAGAGAGATCAGCCTTTTGATTTGAGCCTCTTGCAAAGACAGACTGCTGTGTATCTCAGCTAACACTTCAAACAAATATATACTTGCAGTTCAGTGCAAAAAACCAAAGAAACAACTCCAAATTTTTGACAGCACAGAATAAAGTCTCAGTAGCAGCAGCAGCAAGAGGACAAACACATGAAGTTTGAGTGCTGGTTCTCAGTAGCAAACAAAAATTACTTCTTTTTATCTCCTTCAGGGGATTTACTAAGTGCCAGTGATGATGCACACCCGTTTCTTCTTAACCAGAAACTGAAGTGAGCTGCAGGGAAAGGGACCTCACATTTGCCAAACAGAAAAGGGTAAAATTACTGTCTGATAGGACAAAAATCACCTTTTTTTTTTTTAAGAGTGTAATTTTGCTTATAATAGCAACACTTACCAGCTGCCTCGAGAACCAGCTGCAGTCTAGCTTTGGCCTGTTCAGCAGGAGTCTGAAACGAGAGGATTCATAAATCTTCACAACTGTTTGCACACTCGACACGTGAAGTCCCACATTCCCGACTTGGGCACTGCCACCACCAACTCTGTGAGTGACCCAGTGCTACACACCACCCAAAGGAACTTCCAAGCTGAAACAACTGCTATTGCATTTGAGTCAGAAATGATCAGGCAAATGCTCAGAATTGACAGAAAATACCATCCTGATGAGGCAGTGCTGTGGTACTCTGATCCCCCCCTCAGCACCCAGAGCCACTGCTAGGCTGAAAGCCATCTCCAGCTCCTCTCTCAGCCCTCCAACAGCAAACCCTCCCCAGCTCCTTGGTGACCCCATTACACAAAAATACATGGCTACAGAAGTGTGCTCAAAATCTGGTTTTAACATGATTAATACGGCAAGTTTTTCACACTTCTGCTGTTATCTGTTGTGATTTTCCCCTCTCCTTAAGGTATTTCTTCACATCTGTTGGGCTGAGGAACACATTGTTGGCTGTGTACCCACTATGCTAATTATTCCAAGTGATGTTTTAGTGTGTCCAATGTGCTTGCCATCCCTCTAATTTTGAAGCCACTCAAACGTTTTTCACAGTTAAATTTATACACAAACCACATTTGTCATGGAGTTCAGAAGTTGATTATTTCTGTAAACATCTGAAAAGTTTGGGAGGTTTCTGCTCTGCACTAAAAACAAAACATGACGGAAATTTTGGGTGTCATTGCTCAGCTTTGAACACTCTTCTAGGCAGATATTGCTGCTAGAACCCTTTTTCTCTGATAACCAGGCTAAGTTTCCACTCTTCCAGTTTCACCCATTAGCCATACAAATATGAATCAAGATAATCAGACAAAGTGACCTGATCTAAGTGAAGCTGCTTCTGCAGGGGGGGTTGGACTGGATGATCCCTTCCAACCCCTAACATTCTGTGGTTCTATTAATGTCCCAGATGATGATGCTCTGTAGAGTTAGACAGCTCCTCTCAAAATCTCCTTCAGCCAGAGACATCTCAGGTTGCATTGTGCTCTGACACATTTTTACATCAAGGTTGATGTCATATTACTATAAGGTATAATCTGCATAAAATGGCCTTCTTCTACTAGCTCATAAACCCCTCTATTTTCTGATTTTTAGGAGCTTATTTCTTAATCCTTTGTTTTACATTGTCTTCACCAATGAAGAGAGGCCAGCTGATGACAAAAACCACCCCTGTTTCCACTACCAGCCTTTACAGGCTGCTCCTTTCAATAGCATGCAATATGAAATTCATTACACTGATCCACAGATTGAAAAAGGAAATTGAAATGAAGACCCAGATTGCAGTTGCACAGAGGTCCAATGTTTTTAGTTTAGAATTTCACTAGCTGTTTGCACAAACCCAGAGTTATTGGGTAAAATCCATTATTCCCACCATTAGAGCTGACCACGAAATCTTGGTGGTGGCAAGAAAAATCTTGACATTCATTGTAAAAATATCTTCAGATTTCTTCCTCTTGCAATGAACTAATTATTACAAGATGTTTTGGTGTATTAAACACGTCACTAGGCAAAGGAATGGAGAGGAAGAAAAAGATCTGCTTTCCATCCAGGACAAACTCGCCCAACTTACTGAGTTTCAAAAAAGCCCTACTTGGGTTTGTGGTTTTTCCGTTCCAAAAGATCACCAGGGTTACTCCAGTATGGCAAAATACTGCAGTAAGGTTCAGCAGAGAAGGAAAAGTGTTTGGTGTGAAATACTACCTATGCACAGGAACAGCCCAAGTGTTTGTGTAACCCTACCCAGCAGGTGGGTTCTGGCATCCAGGAACACTTACAGTACATTAAATCGGTTTCTGATGTTAATTGTGTGCATGCTGTAACAAAGTGTTTGGTTAGCTTCACTGATCCACATCCCCATGGCATGAGCAGTCTGCACGAGCATCCTCCCAGGCTGCAACTCCTTCACACAGGCAGCAGCACAGGCCAAAGCATTTCTAAAGCACTTTTTTTCCCCCCTCTAAGACTCAAGTGTGTCTCAAATGCTGTGGGACTGGTGAAGAGGTACAGTTTTTCTGTTCTTACAGCAGTTACTCAGGTAGATACTTCCCAACAAATACCTGGATCTCTCAACTAAAAGAGTCTTCTTTTTGTCCACGGAACATTCTGTTTAACACCACAGGCTACAGGAAGAGATGTTTCACTAAGTTATTAGCATATTCAAAGCCCACAGTGGCAACATCTAGTCCTGTCACACCAACAATCATTTGCTGAAAGAGCAAATATTAAACCAGGCTCCATATGGAGAAGAACGGAAAGCAATGAGCAGCAGCACAAGTGACACCTCCCAACACTAAACATCAAACTCCATCCATACTGACACAGCTCCCTGCCATGCTCTGCATTGCCCCACACAGCTCAAAACACCTTTTCCCACTCCTCTCATGTAGGTATGAATGCACCTTGTTGGTGTAAGGTAGGCTAGGCTAGAATTCTTCTTTTACTCAGTCACATCCCATTGGAAACTGCACATGCAGTTGCTTTGCAGGCATCTTGCCCTTTGCCCTGACCACAGCCCTGGCCTCAACCAATAGTCATGTGCTTCATGAGCATTGGTACACCCACAGGCAAACGTGGTAGACATGCCTTTCTGTTCTCAATCAATATTCCCTAAACAACGAATGCATGAAGGCTTCTTAAATAACGGTTACCAGCTTGGGTCCAGAAAATGTTTGGCCAATTTGTGGACGAGGCCAGTGCTTGGAGAAAATGGGCAAAGCTGAATTCAGCTGAAAAATCACAATTAGATCCCCAAACGAGCCGTTAGCAACGTGTGAGAAAGACTGACTCCTGCAGGTTAGTATTGATTTAGAAGACCATTAAGTGACAAAGTTCAGAAAGACCCTCAGGAAACTCAAAATGGTGAAATGATTGGTGTAGGAAACATGAACAGTGTTGGCAAGCACAACTTGGGAAAGAAATCCTCGTGCTTTCCTTCCAGTCTTAAGCATAACACAGAAAGAAAAGAATTCAAACCAGCGTAAAAAGACATACCAGTACTGAGTATTTGTAGTACCAGCTGACAAAGGTGACCATTAACTGTCAAAGCAAGAAAGGAATTTCCTAAAAGGTACCTTGTAAAATGCCATGAGGTATGTCAGGCATCCCTGATAACACACTCACATACATCAAAGTGTCTGGCAACACAATGGAATGATGCTTTAGACAGCTACAGTATTCCATAGGATGCCATGCAACATCATATAATAGTTGTTAGTAATATCCCAAGCAAAAATATGGTTACACATATTCAGTGTTTGATGCAAGCTGGTTTAGGAAGATGTGGCACATCCTTGGCTTATATTTCTTTGTGTGATGTCTGCTGCATTACATCACTACTGCTTTCATAAATAGTTTATTTGTTTTTAAAGCTGCAATAAAAAACAGCGTCTCATAACTTCAGACTTGGTGCTTATTGTGTGAAAGAACCACACAGAAACTGCTTGCCACTAGCAGCTACAGGGAGCTTGATGGGCAGTCTCAGACATGCCATCGGGATCAAGTTTTGCTTTCAAAATAATTGCAGGGGGGATTCAGCTTGTAAATGTTACCAAACTCGTTAATAGGTTTGCAACAAACACTTCATTGAGCCACCAGATTGTACTGTTCAAAAGCTTTCTGCTATTTGTGATGCCTGATAAAACATTTTTGACTGAGAAAACAATAGTAAAGTGAGAACACTGAGGAAGAACAAAAGAGAGAGAAACGTGAAGTGTAAAGACAGCCCAGTCCTCCATTAGAACTGACAACTGTGCACATGGCTTTTGTTGTTATGAGGAAACCTTACATTATCTCAAGACTGAAGCAGCTACTGATGCTGCAGTATATTTTGACTTGCAGTGCTCTCTTACCTAATGTTTTTGAGCATAGAATTTTCACATTGAAGATGTCAGCTGCCGTTTCTTGTCTGTGCTAAAACTGGACATGTTGAATTGCTCCTGTTCATCACTAATGGCATTGGTTGTGTATAATTTAACTACAAGATTTTTCTCTCTTACAAAATGGTAGAGGTTTGGAAGGGACCTTTAGAGATCATCCAGTCCAAGCCCCCTGCCAAAGCAGCTCCACCTGGATCAGGTCACACAGGAACGTGTCCAGGTGGATTCTGAAGACCTCCAGAGAAGCTGAATCTCTATATCTCTAAAGAGGTTTAACAAACCTTAGTGTGACAGTGATAATTTTAGTTTGGTTGGGTTTTTTTTACAAAAATGCTGTATCTTTGCATTTGATAGAGACAAAACCAGCAACCCCTCAGCCCTCTGCATCTCTACCAACAGAGCTGAGTGGCAGCCCCTGAGTGCTGTGCCTCCTGCAGCCAACACAATGCATGTTCCTCAGTTGTCTCAGTTGCACCTGCTGCCTGAAATTATAACTCAACGTTCTGCTTGAACAAAGGATGGAGGATGTCAAATGTGTTTAACAAAAATAGTCAAGTTCGTAATTTAAAAAGATTTTCCACCCACTGATAAACCCAGAATCTCCTACAGGCGTTTCATTACATTAGAAAACTACCAAGTGACAGATCTCCTCACTTTGCAAATACAGTTGGTTTATACCAGTTGAAATGTCTTAATGTTACTTCTCTCCCTCTCCCTGAAGGAAAGGTTTGTGTCCAAGTTTCTTCCTGAAGATGACTCACGGCTTCATGGCCAAATGCCATTAAGACAGTGGCACTGTAATATATTCCTGCTCATATTTTGGAGATGACATTAGCACAACCACACATTGCAAGTAAAAACAGAATATGAATTGTAGTTGTGTCAAATACAGGTTTCCTCTGCAAGATGTCATTTCCCCAGGGTCATATTGCTCTTGATGCAAATGTATACTGTAAAATTCCAGTTTAAAAAACAAAAATCAAAGCGATACCCAAAGGACTCGGGAAATAAACGCTAATTAAGTAACCTCAGACATGATTTTGAAAGCTCAAATCCATCTTCCCGTTTCAACTGCAGCCTATCATCAGTTTCCTGGGGACATTTATCTAACCTTTCCCACTGCCTGATGAGCTCAAACAACAACAAAAAAAAAGGTTAAGAAAAAAAAAGGTAACAAGAAAAAGAAAGAACAAAACATAAGTTTCCTGGTTGTCTGAGGAGGCATCTATCCAGAACTACTGGGAATACTTCCAGCCTGAGTCAGAAAACTGAAGCACATTTGTCTGCAATCAATTCCAGAAAAGTTGGCTAGGCTGAGAATGTGGGAGAAATTCCCCAGTGTTACTGCAGCCACGACTCTTCAGCAGGCTTTATCAGTTGATTCTGTTTGTGTATTCCTCCTGGCTTGCTTTGCACTCAAAAAATGTACAGAACAAGAAATAATAATATCAAAGCTAATCACAGAATCTTAAGGGTTGGAAGGGACTGTGAAAGATCATCCAGTGCAATCTCCTTGCCAGAGCAGGACCACCTAGAGTAGGTCACACAAGTCTTCCCCACTGAGGAAATGCCTGGAAATTCAGTCTTCTTACCTGGAAATCCATAACTGTTCCAGATTCTGGACTGCAGGTGCTGGGCAGCCACACACATGGATGGTGGGAGAAAAGAGGAGGGGAAGTGCCCAGGAGAGGGCTTTGGGCTGGAGTGGCTGAGGCTCAGAGGCCTAAAGTTAGAGAGAGAGACTGGAGTCCAGTGGAAAAAAAAAGTATAAGATGAGGTTGAGGTTAGTTGATGAAGAGAATTGTTTTACAAGGACAGAGGCAACAGCCCTGCTATTAAATGGATGAAGCTCTCACAGATCAAGTAGTAATCGAGGCACAAAATAACCAAAGGTGACTTCTCACAGGTGTTTGTAAGAGCCACGTTTTCCATATTAAAATATGGAGACTGAATTTACAGCTGCAGCAAGGAAAGACATTGAAATGATGGCATTCCATCCCATTTACAGGAAACAGTATTTAGGGGGTACAGGGGACTGACAGGCTTCACCAGAGCAAGTGGTAACAGCAGCACAAAATGAAATTAAATGTGATGCTGATAAATACAGAGTAATGCACACCGGGGAGAACTTCTCATCTGCCTTACAGCATTCACAAAGAACAGGATCAATTCAGGAAAAACTGCTTAGCATCACTGTGGACAGCTAAAAGGAGCCCTCAATGCCTACCAGTAACGAGAAAAGACAAGGAAGAAATGACAAAAATTAAACAAAGGAGATAGATATTTAATTTCATTTTAATATACTCTGTAAGTCAGTGGCCTGCCTTCACCTGAAATATTAGACATCCCCAATTCTAGTAAATCTATCTCAACAGGAAAGGAACAACAAAGAACCCTAACCCCAGCTATTTTATAAATGGAGTTCGATCAAATCTTGGAGAAGATGTGACACGCTTGTTTAGCATAGCAATGGTTGGGCTCCTTTTCAGTCATTTATTCCTCATTAGGTGATTAAAAGAAATATTATCAAAATCCTGAAAATAAAGGACTGATTTATGTTAGAGAATCTCTCACAGGAGCATACAACACAGGCAAAAAGCCAACCAAAAAACCCAGCAGAGACTGAGAACTTGTAATCGCTGTCTTTTTCTCACACGAGCCACAGCAAACAAAATGAATTTGAGATTGGCCAATTCAAATTGGGCAGAGAAATGTTTCTTCCACATTAAACAAGCAAACAAAAAAAAAGGAGAAGAATTAATAATATGAATTAATAACACAGAAATGTAATAAGCACATCCAGCACTATTTGAATTAAACCTCCCCACTTTCAGACATAGATCAGCTCAAATGACTGGATGTTAAAATGAAATTTATGCCTAAGTCAGTTTCTTCTCTGATACAATCAACCAATCAGTAATACACTCAGATATAGGCTGGGGTATTACCAGTGCCCTCAGCTAATGTAGATCTACCTGTTCCAAAAAGAACCTGAGCTGTTGAGAAACTGGGGAAACTCACGAGTTGGGAATATCCTCAGTGAGAGACGGAACTGATTTTGTTTGCTTTACAAACCAGTGACATTTCTCCCAGTTTGCTTCCTGCCCAGAACTATGTTTCAATTATATACAATTAACAAATGGCAATTTGGTTTTACTACTACCCAGCTGATAGACTAGCTGCATGAAAGTGTTCAGCAGCTAAACACCAAACACACACAAGTTAGACTGACATAGTAGTTTTACACTACCACTATAAGGGATGAAATGGGGAAAATAATCCTTGAGGAATCATCAGGCTGTTCAGATTCTCCAGGAAGCACAGTAGACAACTATAGATACTAATAAGCAGAAATATCCTTTATTGCAAAATCCCTGATATTTTCCTATATTAGAGAAGTAGCCTGAACAGCAACACAAAACATTTTAAGCTCAAGAAATGGTTCATATTCCATTTCCTAAGGACGTTATGCTGCTTATGGACCTCCCATCAACACATACTAATGGCAGTTTCATGCAAATTACTACAACTGTGGCATTGAAATAGAACAAAGCACAACACAAACACTGATCTGAAATGTTGTCAGACCTATACAATTATTGAAGCATGATATACAGGAATTGTAAGTGGAGAAAAATCCCATAAAGCATGGAATAATAGTGATAACTGTCCATCAAACACACAGATGCTTTTGGCACTTCCATACAAAAAAAAGAAGCCAGCATTAGCAACACACTAACTAGGAAAGGGCAATCATTATCCAAAAATACATAAGGAGAGTCAGAAAAGCCATTTTCCCCTTTAATGTAGGTAAAGGCCACCAAAAGAATGTGACTAATGATGAAGTGAAAGGTACAGCTTAACTAGAGAAACACCACACTGAAGAGATAATCAAGTGGTATCTGTTTGTGGCAGAAAGCCCTCCCAGCCTTGACAGGAAAAAAATACCTGTACCCTAACAGAAATGTCTGGAAAACTTTCCTAAGCTGTACAGACAGCCCTGTTCAGTTCTGCTCCTCCAAGACTGCTGATTTATCAAGATTGGGAAGGAAAGATAACAAAAGGGAATGATACGGCCCGACCGTTAAAATCCAGATCCCAGAGAGGAAAGACAAAACTCTTGGCATGACTATAAAGTGACAGCTGCAAAGCTGCTCAACAACTTCATGGAATGTTAGAATTTTCTGTTGAAATATAAACCAGTATTCTGACTAAATGCTTTTCATCCGACTGCATTTTCATACAAAATTGAGATCAAAGGGGAAAACACATTTCATTGTCCCTAAACAGAACAGACAACTTTGACATGTGCCACATCTCAAAAGCACAGGATTCGGAAAATCCTTTTCCTTCTACCATCCAGGACAGAAATGGTCATTAATGCATTTGGATTTGTTCACTTTCATCCCAGATTTTCACGTGCGCTTCACTTCACTGGGTTTTTCTTCCAAAAGAGACACAGGTTTCCCCAGCGTTTTCAGAGGTGGTCAGGGGGAAAAAAAAGCATCTTACTTTAGACTATGACCAAATGACAATTGAAGAAATAAGTAACTATGGCTTACTGGAACAAAATCAAAGGCAAAAGGCACTGTCTGTGGCAAATAGCCACGTATAGCTCAAACATACATCCGTGATTTACGTTCGGCGTTCAAGTCATTTTGCATAACTGCTGTAGCAAGTGCTCCTTTAAAAGGAACATAAAGCATCATGTGTTAATTTCAGTGAAAATCACTGAGATTAAGCAAGGAAAATGGTCTTCATACTGGAAGTGGATACAGAAAATGGATTAAACACCCAGCAGAAATACATAAGTGGTGAATAAGATTTTTTTAAAAGAGGCAAATCCATGTCTTGC
>WBNH01009038.1:126423-193976 GCA_013401255.1 Urocolius indicus
CCCCCAAGAGCTGCCAGATGGAGTTAGGCAATATTAGTTACAAATTAGTGACCTTGACAGCCACTGCCTGTGACACATTATGCAACTAAAAGTGTAAATAGTGAGCTCCAGCAGCTTCCTTGGCAGAGCTCTGCACAAGCAGTGCCACAGCCAGCTTGGCACGAGCCGGACTCGCGCTTGCCGGGGGTTATTGATTAACGCCCGGCGTGGGGAGCACCCGCGTTCTTGGCAGACAATAACTATATTCTTACAAACCACTGATGGGCTAAACAAGCTATTAATGACAGGTTGCTCTTCATCACTTAAAACGGACAGACTCTGCTACTTGACCACAAGGACAAGCAGGTTATTGCTCTGAAACGTTACACAAAAGACACAAATGAGGTCCCTCTAATGAATTAACCACGTGCATGGCTCCGTAATTCTTTTTTAGTAGGGCTATTAATAGGAAACAGGACCTATTCACAGTTGCAGATATACAATCATCTCTTTCAAGGTTTCTACAGCTGGTTGAAATTTGTTACTCAGAAAAGGAATTAGTGGAGTGCAATTCAGCAAATAACCAACAAAGTGTTAGGAACAAAAGACTAATTCCCCTGCACTTAGGATATTGCAGAGGGTTTTTTTTAACTACCTAAAAATAAAATACGCTTCTGAGCAGATGTGGCTGCTGCTGGGTCAGCACCAGCTTGGCAAGCCAGCCACACTAGCCAGCCAGCCCTTCCTGCAGCAGCAGCAACTAGCTCCAACCAGCCCTCTCAAGCATGCAGGTGGACCTGTGGGAAGTGCTCCAGTCTACCATGACAAATATTTTTTTGTTTATAAAAGCATTTGTTTTTAAACGGGAAGTATTTCCAAACACCAAGTTGTAAAATATTTACCACATCTTTTTAACTGCAGCTGTTATGTTACTTTCACTCCTGTGTGTAGCTGGTTGCTAGATACCAGGAGAGCAGAAGCTATTTAAACAAGGGTAAGCACTAAAATTTAGGAACATTAGAGACCCCAAAACAAACTGTAAACCATCCTTATTTGCAGAAGGGATTAAAAGTAATAGATTACCCAAGCAATAGAAAGATTCTCTTTTATCACAGAGAGAAAAAAAAGAGAAAGCTTCTTTAGAAGTATTGGGAGATGCAGTAATTTAAAGTAGTAGAACCAGGGTGATCATGTGGCTTAATTCTCCTGAGGAATAGCCCTATAATTTATTGGACTCCAAGAGGTCTTTGTGAACTTGTCTGACATAACATTGAAATATAAAACAATTTCCAGCCTGAATACTCCCATCTGTGGGTGCCTTGGGAAACAGTTCATTTCCTTGAGCACCTGTTCCCAGGACACATTGTATAAGATCACAAGGAAAAGGTAAAATAGAAAAGCCTCAAACCTGGAGGTTTTGACAGGCCTTGCAGTGAAATGCAAAGCAGCTAATGTATTTAATGAAGCCAAAATTCTATCCACACATACAGTGAGTTACCCTGTAAAGAACTTAAGACGTCATTACTCTGCAGAGAATCTTCCCAGGGCATCTTCCTCCAGGTTCCCAGAGAAGCCCCCCAGACCACTGAACGCTGTTCCTGCTCCTCCTCTCCCCAGGCTACTCAAACCCCACAGAGCCTCCTTCTTCCTTCTGCACCTCCTGCTTTGAGGTGACATTATAAATCAGACCTACAGCTCCAGCTATTGCAGCACTCCCAATTTAGAAAAAGTACCAGTCATGGTCATCTGTCAAGACTACAGCATCTTTATAATGCATTAGAAAAATTCTGTGAACCCATCAGATTACAAGTACCTGACACCAGCAGAGGAATGAAACATTTTAGAAATTTATTTAAGAGATTCAAGTAGCGTGCAAGATACCAATGAAACCTGCAAGCAAGATTCATTTTCCAACTGCTCCGAGAACTATTCATAACACCCGGCTATTTATTCCATTTACAGATTCAAAATACTAGTTGCAATGGAACATTTAATATGCCACCATTATAAAGGGGAAACTGTTGACAACTGTGCCAGAATATACATCCTTTTCATCCCGCTGTTACCCCAAGAAGATATTGGTACACAAGCTCCTACAAATCATATTTCCCAAGCGATTCCCAAAACGGGAAGCAACGACAGCAAAGCAATTTTTCCATCTGCTCGTGCGATGCATTGTGATAAGGTTTTATTTTAATAGCAGAATGGAACAGTGGGTATTAGTGACAAAAATTAAACATGAATTTCAACCCTCCCTACGACCTACCAAGATCTACACACCCTTAATAGCGAATCTTGACCTAATGGGATTTAATAACCAGTTTAGATGAACTGCTTAATGTTCTGCTGCTCGCTGATGGCAGCAGCCCAGGCTCAATGTACTTCAGACTTGTGACAATATTGTGCTTTTCCCAGTTTTGATCAACTGATTAGTTTTTAATGCTAAATATGTCCTTGCCATCACTTGTGGCTTGAATGTGTTTACTTAAACCAAAAAAAAAAAAATAGTTTGCACCTCAATTATTATTTTATACTGCAGCCCTGAATGGAATTTAAGTCGATACATTATTCATCAAGCAAAGACAAGAGGAAAAAAAACCCCAAAGCTGTGCACTTCTTTCAAAGACTTCAAATTACTAAAACATACCATATTTATGCATGCAATATTTGATTGTGTGCGTGTCTGCCTTTTTTTTTAATCACAAGTTTGTTGTTTTCAGATCAGGATATGCCAAAAATCCAACACCAAACAATTTTTGTTTATAATTAAGGCAATCATCAATCCAAGGATTGTAGCCCGTTTTATTTCATCTCTACATCAAAAAAAGTAATTTAAAAAAATTAAAATTCCCTTGAAATGGGAAGATAAATGAAAATGTAAGTGCCTTCACATAATAACAGTAAGCTGACCCTCTGGGAAATGGTTGACTTTCTCAATTCACGGTATTCAAAGCTCATTCAAAAGTGTTCATTTGGAATGCAGATATCAAAGATGATGCAAATGTTCAAGAGAAAATTAAAACTTACCAGATGTTCTAATCCAGCTTTGATGTTTGCAGAGTCCCTGTAACAGAAGAACAAAAGTTCTAAATAGTTGCTAAACCCTTGTCTACAACAATTTATGTTTAACTCAGAAATGTCAGGGCCATGTAATTTCTCGAGGATGTAACATTTTTACTTTTAATATCTTAATCATTAAAATACCTACAAAGTATTGATAATCCCAATGCAAAACTAGAGGATTATTTAAACCCTCCAGTTTCACCAGCCCGGACAACGCTACAAGCAGTAGCAATGCAACATGGACACTTACTCCAAAGCCAGCATTTTTAACATAGTTAAATTAATTGGATTAATAAAACAAGTCAGTGTGCAATGACGTTTATCAAACCTACCCAGAACAGCTCATGGTTCTGCTTTGCCACCACTGCAAGAATAAAACGCTGTGGCTGTTTACAGATGGAATGAATGGACTGTTACATTAACTAGGTTGTGGCAGCCATACTGAAACTTGGCATTTCACTCCTGGCAGCTGAAAATAAAATACAAACCTACAGACACAAAAGCGAGAAGCAATGTCGTATAAAGAGCTGCAAAAAAAAAAAACCCAGAACAACTATCAAAGCAAAAACACTGGAAAACAAGAATTCTGAGTGAAAACTAATCTTTAACATGTCCTGCTGCTTAAAAGAAAAAGGTAAGCTGAATGAAAATCAATGCAAATCCCGTTTAAAAAATCCCCAAACCCCCAGCCACTGGAAAAGGAGTTGGTTTCTGCTTGTAGGGACTCCAGGTTCTACCTGCTTCCAAACACATTAACACATTCCCTCTGAGGAAGATGGGCTATAGCCATGGCTAACAAGGAGAAAGCATCCAAGTTCTGGAACTATATGGTACAGTGTGCATTTCTAATATTAGTTTTTTCAACAAATTATCCAACCATATCAAACTACAGGAGTAAAAACCCCAACACTGTTCCTCTGAGACAGCAAAGCCTGTGACACCAAGGCTTCCCTTCTCTTCCCTAGTTTGTACAGGCTGCGTAAGGCATAATGTCAAGTACAGCATGGCATTTTGCTGAACACCCAAGAAGGCTGCATTCAATTATGGATTTCACCACCTTGCTGTACTGTAGACTTACAGGAAGTCTTTATTTATAATTTCATAATGCTATCGAAACCGTCTGCCGTGCACGTTTGGTTTTGACTCTATCGTGAGCGACACAAGAGAAAAAGATGCGCTTTCCTTCCACCAATATTCTTTGTTTTGCAACTAAAACGCCACTATGAACTGAGCCCACATAGTATTTAAATAGAAATCACCTCCCACAGTTATTTTTTTGGTGCTAAAATGGCCTTAAAGAATTTAATGACTTTGGAAGCAGGATCCAAGCAGCTGATGAGAGAAGCTCTCCACTAATGGTATAAAACCAGCCCTGTTAGTGGTCTGTCTCCCGCGCTGTCCCTGTCATGACTTCATCAATATTTGTGCTACTCCTTCTGCCCTGTGCTGAAAGCAGCCTTAATTCAATTATAGGTCTCAAAACTGATAAAAAAGGTCCTGAAGTGGAAAATGAGAAGAGATTATTGGCAAATGAATAAAGATTTGTATCGAACTAACACACAAGAGTACAGCAGGGTTGGTTTTTTTTTTAATCATTCCCTGTCTGAAGTCTTCTGGGAACAGCGAGTTTCCCTTCCCCTCATGCAGCACATCGATTTTTGAATTAGACTGCAATATTAAATAATTAATATACTTGCCATGATTGATGTTTTGCATTAGTTGAATATTAGGTTATCAATCAAAATCCACTTGGTTTAATGTAATAATATTGAAAAAGTGTCACTGGCTGTTCATCCAATTTGTAGTTGAGGCAGCACAGATAGTAATATCGGTGTAACACAAGGCTCTAACGCAGGAAATGCAGTGGTTGAACATACATAAAGCAAATATTATCAAACTAACCAGGACAAGGTTGAGGTTGTCCTAAATAAACCTCGTGGCACCTGTCACTTCCAATGAAAATCTCTCTCCAGCCGGAGGCTGCCGTGCATCAATCAGCAATGACAACTCGTGAAGCCACGGCATCATTTTGTCTTTCTAGTTAAACAATAATTAAACAAAGAAGACTCCCATTAAAACTATATTCCAAATATTTCGTTATGCAAAATCAGACCTGTTGCTACAGCTCAAACACATAACCTCGGATGTCTGCAGAATATCTTAGTCATTCGTACCAGAAAACACTGCAAAAGGCAACAACATTTTTATGCACATCCAATATTACAACACTCCTGTAAAGGAAAGTTATATTCCTTTTACATTATTATTGAGTAATAATGATACTGGCTTTACCTAATCTTTACTCCACACCACATACTTCCCAACAAGATACTTATTTGCCTTTCAACCTGTCTCCATCTCACTGCATTTTGGTTTTGGTTCATCAGGCAGGTTTGGGTTTAGTCTCAAGTTTTTTCCTTATTTCATCAGAGAAGATCTGGAATTGTGTTTCCCCATCACAGTGAAGATTTCGTGCTGTAAAATACTTGATTATGTCTACATATATATATATATAGTTTAAAATCATACTTTAAGAACAGTAAGTATAATACTCAGACTAATCCAAATGTTAGCTTTTGGGAATATCAGGGAAAAAAATCTGCAGCTGAGCTAAATTTGAATCATGGTCATGAGAGACCTGTAACAACAAGCCAGGAATTCAATTAAGCAAGTGTAGCCAGCTTTTGGATTACTTAAAACCATAGTGCAGGTAATATGACTTAAAACCATGATGTAGGTAACTAAGTGAGGTAGTGTTAACTTTCATTAGTGCTATTTCTTTTGTCACTAAACTAAACTATAAATATTCACAAGCTCTTGCTGAAAATCTTGATTTTAACCTGGACATTTATTCATGTTCATAAAAGTAGGCTCCCATATAAAACTAACCATTAATCTAGGGAGATGAATAATATGCAGTATCTTTAAAACAGACAAACTTTAGCTACGACAAAATACCTTTAAAAGGAAATGATTTCTTGAAACCTTTATGGATTTATAATAGTTTCATGTGGCAAATGTAGAACTAATACTTGGTTTTGCACCGAAATGATTACTGGGTACATTTAGAGGCAGGATTCTGGAGCCAAGCACCCTGAAGAAACTGCAGTTTTAACATCATTTGACAATGCCAATTACTTTATTCCTGGGAGGCTATCTAAAAACAAAGAAATCTCAGAGTTATTTTTACTTATGACTAAAATAGACAATTGAGCTTGTTAAAGAATTCTGGAACTTCAAAAAAATTTATTCCAAATGAAAACAAACCCCTTAGTTCACGTTCTCCAGCTCCTCCCAAGTTGTTACCAAGTCATTCTCAACTCTTCTCCTGCATTCATAGTTGATAACTTTCTTTGACATAGTTTTTTTGGTCAGAGTCCATAGACTATCAAACAATTCTATAGGTTATCTCCATCTATGGATATTGTAGAATAATTCAGGTTGAAGGGCTGCTGGATGTCTGGTGTTCTACAGCCTGGTCAAGGCAGGATGAGCTGTGCAGCTAGACCAAGCTACTCAGAGCTTCATCCAGTCTGTTCTTGAAAAGCTAATCTCCCTGGGCAACCTGTTTTGCTGATTAAATGTCCTCATTTGGAGCATCTTTCCGTCTATCTAGTCTAAATGCCTCTTTTTTTCTATCTGTGCTAGTTGCATCTTTCCTTCTACCACACACCACTTGCCTCTGCGGGAAGATCATCTCTCCCAATGGTGAGTTTAAAGGCCAATACTTCATGGTTTCCTAGACTAGAGCTGGTTTCTGTATACTCCTGAGAAGAAGAATATCAGGTTTCCACGTGATAACACGCTACCCGAGGATATCCCAAGACAGAGAACTGCTCCTTCACTTCTTATTTTATATATTCAACTTCTGTTGGATTTAGGAATTGGATGGAAGGTGTTCCAGGTATCACATTTTAGAGGAGGAGGAAAATAAGGAATAGTTTTTCCCACTTTTTAAATAAGGTTTATTTTGCATGCACATTTTGAAACAAGGTATCATGTACTGATAAACACACAGTTTCATCCCAAGGGGGTGAGTAGCCCCAGCGATGCACTTGTGACCTTATCATCATTTAGTGATGCATTTATGCAAACATTTAAACCATGTTATAGTCTGGAATAGCTTCACAGACTGATCTTCAGGTCACAGAACGTGCCAGATGTCAAGAGTTAAACAGTCATAGCCAGATCATGACATTGTTCAGTTCCAGCAAAATAAAAGCCTGGTATAGGAAAAAGCTTTTTTCCCCTATCAATAAAAACTGGAATACAGCACATGATGATTACATTTGCATGGTGACTGTTCAGAAGGCATTCTTACTTGAAGCTGTCCCCTGAGCTAGCTTGAATTTCAGCATCAGAGTTAGAGTCCTGGATGCAGTTTTTAGACAGGGATACCCACATCATCTCCCACTAAATGTCATAGGCTTTCTATTGTTGTGTTTTCTGTAAAATTATAGGCTATTGTTTCCAAATCTGTCTTCAGACCATAGGTACTTATTTCAGTAGGCTTTGAAAGCCACAACAAAGATTACATAAGAACCTAAGCCTGTCCTCCTTCCACACCATCTCCAAGAGAACAGTGCTGGTTCTCCTGGGGGAACAGGTAAATTCATCCCTATTGACTTTTGCTGACAAGCTGCTCCAATACCACACCAGCTGTCGGGCAGAACTGCTGGCAAAGACTGCGGGATGTGCAGCAGCACAACTCCAACAAATGCAGGGCTGTATTTTTGTAGCTGTAAATTGAAGTTACGTCAAAGGGAGTATACAGAAGGCAAGAGGAGAAAACAATAAAAGAAAGCTCTTGCCTCCTGCTTATCACATAAAGATGAGGGGAAAAAAACCTTGACTTTTTTTGAAGTAACCAAATAACATGTGCAAACAACATTGCCAATAATGCAAATCAACATATTTGCAAGCTACTACTTCAGTAAGTGCTGGAAATGAAAGTAACTTGATTGTAAAATATTAGGATTAATTGTGCAAAACTGAGAGGAATTGAGGCTTGCTAAAGCTGATCAGCTATGAGTGCTGAGGCCTGAGGCCGCAAACTTCAGGATGACAAAGCACTGGGAGCTGTCTGATGCTAAACACCATTAACTAGAAGAAGGGGGAGGAAATCGTCCTACCTGAATCGTAACAGAGGACTGGTGACACTGACACTCAAGTACAGGTAAAAGAGGAAGATTATAAACTTACACAAAACTGTTATTTCCCAGATGAGAACAAAAGCCAGATTATGAGAACAGAAACTGGATGGAGATGGAGAAAGGAACAAGACCCCAGACTCAAATATTGCTATTGGACCATGCCCTCACAGGAGGGGAGTGGATTTGGATTGTAAGGGTATAACAACCCAGGCATTTCTTGGTTCAGGACTACTCTCCTAAGTGGGATTCTAGTTCAAGTTATAAAAAACTGACCATGCCAGAACCTAGTTTGAACTCCTCTTTATGGTCATGGGCTAAGACTGGATCCGACCATACCTCAACTGCTCTTGGCAGGAGTTTAGAAAGCAAGGGGGGCCAGTCCCAACCTCATGACTGGGTGGGAGAAGCCCCATTAACTCCTATAGCAATAAGTTACACAAAGAGTCTGACTAGTACATGTATGCCAAAGAGAATCTCCCAATAGCCGTAATGGCTTTAGCAGTTGTGGCTCCTTGTATCTAAAAAAAAACTGGTTTCTTCCATTATTGGAGACCCAACCAATCAATAAAATGACTACAAAATAAAACGTTGAAAATAACGGTGCAATGGCAGCATCAGAGAGGTTATGGGTGAGAGCATCTGGCTGTTATTCTGAAAGCACAAAGCATCCAGAAAAATCAACATTATACATCAGTTGAGAATTATCTCTTGCACACGAGAGCTCAACAAGATGAGTTATAGCTAAATGAGTGATTTATGCTGCTCTTTCTAATATTTTGTGCAGAACAAACTCTCATCAAAACCAGCCAGTGGTCAGGGAATCTTACACTGCTAGAAAAACAGCTATTGTATTTTTTTTTTCAAGTGTGGAATGTTGTTTTGCTCTTCCTTAATGACAGATTCAAATGATCTAGAATCAACTCCAAAGATGGTGGTGGTGTGCTCAGTGGTTCCCTCACTCCAGTCATCCCAATCATTTATTTCTCTCAGGAAAAGATGGTAATGAGTTTAGCCAACTACTAATAACATTAAATGTAGCAAAGATTCAATGAGATCATATGAAGGTCACTTATCAAAAGCAGGAAGAAAAGCAGAAAGTCAGACACAAACACATATGGAATAACTTGGAATTGCTGAAGAACTCAGTAGAATATAAGGCAAGCTCAATTGAATCACACTAAAACCAGGGACTTTAAACAGGACACAAGGTGAAACAATTTCCATAATAGGTTATCCTAGAGAAGAAAAAAATCAGTACCCAAGAGACCTTATGAAATATTCAAGAAGGGAAGGGGAGGGAAACATATCTAATACCCTAGCTCACAGAATAAAAGTCAAGATTTTATGCAACTGAAATAAATATTGAAACTAAAAAGGGGCAGGGACAAAACCCAGGGTTAGTAAAAATCAATATTCACAAATATACCCTACCAAAAAAAAAAAATATCCTTTTTGTCTGCCAGTATTCCTCAGACAAATTGGAGCCAAAATAACTACCCCAAAAGCACCCAGTTCTGTTTTACAGAGGCTTCAGGTCAGGTACGGGAACCCCATCAATTGCCAAAGCAGATTTCTTTACCCCAGTTGCCAGTTCCTCAGCTAAACCTGGCAATTCAAAGGGCCTCATAACATGCAAGTCCTTGGAGTTTTTACACATGGAGTGGCTTTCTGTTGGGTTTTTTTATCCCAAGTTTGGGTTGGATGGGTAGGTTTTTGTCCTCATGTCCTGTGCACAGGGTTCTCTTCACAAAGAGTAAAATCTTGTTAACCAACGCTTGCATTCCCAGCAAACACAAGCAATTAAGTTTCAGGTTTTGGAATGTCACTGTCTCTGTTAACCAGATTATTTGGTACTCTTAAATAAATTAGACAACTTTGGCCTGTTCTACCTTTTCTGTAATATTATTTAGTAGATATTCAATTAAAACACATCCTGTAGGTGAAAGTGTATGAAAACATTTCCGTAATGGACATTAGTGGTGGTAGGAAGTGTCGCTAATTAGCCTCAAAGTACAAAATAGATTACAAAAGTAGCAAAAAGCCCAGCAGTGTGAATGCACAGAGCAATGCACTGAATATTAAACAAAGCAGAGCGAGTTTTAATGTTGGTAAGCATAACTATAGCAAAAACTCTCTGGACTAGTAAAGAGTGTTACAGGTTAATGAGGAACATATAAAGAGTGCACAATAATTATCATACCTAACACCTTACCATCTGTGTTTGGATGACTGCAGAATATAAACACAGATTATCAGCATTAAGTCTGAAACTAATTACACATGTCTTTCTATTAGCATACTGTTAGGATAAACATTGAAAATGTTGGATTTGCCTGCGCTGCACTCAGCTCTCAGGACTAACGAACGTTAGATTTTAAGTGTAAGTCACTGGTAAAATTTAAATGTTCTAAGCACTAAAACAATTCGAGTACAATCGATTTTCCATTCTCTGAAAGCTTCTAAATCCTCCTCATTCACCCAATTACTACTGTACTTAACCTAATGAAATTTTATTCTGCGGGAACAATACTATTCTTAAACAAATTTTTCAAAACTATAAGATTAAAAACTTCCAGACAAAGAATAAACTCCTAGAGAAAAGATGCAAATAAAATTACTATCATAATATTTTGTTTGTTATTTGCAAGTATAAATCTGAAGAGAAACAAAAGCATAGAACATAGCATCTGTCATATCAGAATATAAAAAGATGATCCTGGCACAAAATGAAAAAGCTCTAATTCATTTGCAAATCAAGCCTGCCAGTTCTATTTCAAGCTGGCGGTAACTGTCAAGAGTTAACAAGATAATCACTTTCAATCCTGCCTTCAATGGTACATTACACTGTTATTCCATTCAATAAGGCCGTTCTTTGGGGCACTAGATGAATGGTTTTCATTTCTAACTCACACAAAAAGTTGCAAAAAAAAAAATCCATGGGGCTTAAGAAAGAAATCCCTTTATGGGCATTTATCTGCCGGCACTTGCTTTTAGGCAAAATGAGATATTTGGATACATTGGTGTCCATTCACTTCCTCTGTTCCTTCAGGCCCTCAGTCTGTTGATAAAAAAAAAAAAACACACCCAACCAGGCACACAAGGAAACCTCAAGCCTGGTTCTTTTTTTTTTTTCTTTTTTTAACTATCTTTGCACAATAAACAACTTCTGTCATCATCCTTTGTAAATACCTCAAGAATACGCAGCCCACTGCACCGCGCTGAAATCACACCATATTTGAGCTGATCTGTCTCTAAATTCATTATAAACTCTACCAAAAAAAGCTAAATGCTCAAGAAAATTATGCTCAGGAGAACAATAACCAGGTCCTCATTAAATGTCCAATAAAGTAACCATTAAAGGCACTCCACCTATGAAACAAGTTAGTCTGTATGAATGGTTTTTAGTTTGTTGGTAGATTCCATGCTGTGCATTCTTCCCAAAAGGTTTATTAACAGAGGTTTATTAAGGTATTAAATATTTGAAACTTATTTGCTGGCACAGAACTTCCTACTAATGGCTGCAAAAAACAAACCCAAACCAAAATATCTTTGTGCTTTTGCTCGTTGCTCAGAATCCATACTGTGAGATGCTACCTGCTTGCTGAGGTTGTATTGCACAGATACACCTTCTGCCACTGAGTATTCTACAGCTACAGTTTAAATCTTCTATACTAACTCTAGAAACAAATCATTAAATCTTTTCCTTCCCCCCCCCCATCTTTCTGTCTTTAAATCCCCCCAGATCTCAATTCACACAACAAAGCTAATATCTACGTTCCATATCTTAACAGAGTTCAGCTTCTCCAGCCTGGGGTGTGTTACCCACAACCAATGCCAACACGCCCACTGTCAGTATCCATCTGTAGATACATTCATTTTGGTTTAATTCAGCATAAATCATTTTCCTCAAACTCAGGGACCCATCTCACCAGTCACTACTTGTGCTATTTGCATGGCTTACGAAGAAGAGTTTTGATTGTCTCTCTAATCCATCACTACGAGTCAGACAACTTCCTCCCTACGCTCCTCAAGCAAACGCTCCTTTGTAGTAAGAGTTTCTTTTATGACAAATCTGAGCACCAGAAGTTATCAGTGGACTAGCAGGCTTTGTTTTTGTTCTTTGTGCTTCACAAGTTTCTTCAGACGTTCTAAACGCAGAGATGTCCTTAGAATGAAACAAATACTGTAACCAACCCACAATAATCGTATGCTTGTATTTAGGTAGCATTAGAACACAGTTGTTTTTGCTGCCCTACTGCTCCTGCTTCCCATAAAGAAAGCATAAAAAATAAGCATTAATTAAAAGTTCACACAGTTTGGAAGGACTTGGAAAGGGCATAAAATGTTGCACTTAGAACACAAAGTATTAAAAAGCAAACAGATGGATTTTAAATTGCAGGTCATGGCTTTAGGTAGGACTAACACCTGAGTCACGAAAACCCAGGAGCCTGCTGTAGAAATTAAGGATGTGTTTCTTTCCTCTCTGGTCAGCAGCAGTACAACACCCATACTGCTTAAAAACAAATAATTGATTTAAATACCCAAACCATCAAAACAACATCACCACCATAACACACAGAAACCCCCAAATGAACATCACTACAACACATAGAAACGCCCAAAACATCTCCACCACCACACAAAGAAACCCTCCATTCTGTAAAGCAGAGGTGCCAAATAAAAAGCAAAGAGAAGCAGCAGAGTCATTCTTCAGCAAAGGTAGATATCTGTTTCCAGCACTCGCAACTGATGAATTTCCAGAGCTCCGATGAAAGACCAGGATAACCTGACAGTCCTAGGATGCACACATTTGAAGGCCAAAGACTGAGAAAAGGTAGTTTCACATTTCCATTATTACTGAAGATGTGTGCAGCACTTTGGCAACCGTGGTCAAGTTCAGCTGAGGCCCACAAAGTGCCACTTTGCTGAAATGTCACCGCTTGGGACTGCATTTGATCCAATTTTAGCACGCTGAAACCTCGTGCTTTTTTAGGCATCACTGCTGGGAGGTATAAAAATCCAATCTGTAAATGCTTTTTCACTGCTCCTCTTTGTGTCCCTGCAGTTTAACTTTGTCACTTCAGTTTAATTCCTCTACATTCTTTCATCTGGCCTGAATTTATCTCACTAAGGAACACAGGAGTACGCTCAGAATATACTCTAAATGTTTAAAATATGTTTAAATGTCAAACAGGCACAGGTTTTAATTCCCATACACTGTAGAAAGTTTTCCCTCTGGAAAAAAAGTAGATCTACTTGATCTCAGAATATTTAGTTTCTATCACAACTACTCCAACTAACTCAGCTTGTAGTATTTCTATTCAGAAGAGACTTGAGTTTCAGGTTGTATTTCACAATGAAATAGTTTGTTTTTATTACAGATCAACGTAGCCCTGCAGAAAGCCTTTGTAAGGCTCTTGGTTTTGTCAGCCAGCCATGCCAAGCAGTCTGTGCATGTGCTGAACAGTAGGAGTAGCTCAGAAGACTCTCCAACGTAAGTTTGACATGAGGGAGATGTCCCTGTTCTTACAGGAGTAACAGGAACAAACTTCAACAGATGCATTAACAATAAACCTGGAGGATTTATCATCACTATGGTGCTGCAGCCATTTTCAGTTCAATTAAACACATCATAACCATTTCTGAATGGTACCATTTGCATCCGCCCCTGCATCTCCTCAGCACTCAAACGCATCCAATCCAACGCGACTGTGGAGTCACATACATCTGTCAGTATCTTGAGGTTGATAAGCAATAGAGAGGATCACAAAGATCCTTTTCCTTTTAGCAGAAGACTCACAGAAATATTCTACAAGACAATTTTGTTAAAGTCCAGATAAATTTTGAAAACATATTTAACATGGAAAAGGTTTCTTTAAAGCCTGACCTTCAGTAAGGAAGAATGTTGTATCTTCTGCTAACAACTTCCACATTGGGCTGTGTTGCAAGACAAATTCATAAAACCTAAAAAAGGCAGAGCTGAAGTTGTTCAGGCTTGATAGGAAATTAGTTCCTTGGCCACTAATAAAGGGAAAGAAATAATGTTTCATCAAAATAGAAAAACATAAAAATTGATTGCAAATCTCAAACATATCTGACCAAAACCAAGTCTAACACAGGGACAAAAATAAACTCAAAGTGCTTTAGGAGTAATGGAAAAGTTATTAAAAACCAAACCAAAACCGAAATGAAGCTTGTGAAGAACAGCAGAGGGACAGAGATCACCATAGTGCTCCCATCTACAGCAGTTCTCACTTCAGCACCTTTGGTTTCACAGCATTCAGTCCAAACCGGTGCTGGTTACCTATATAGTAACAAACCACTAAAGACTGTAGAAGCACTTTTAAATGCATGCAATGACAAGAGTCAGGAACTGAAGTGTATCCTGATGATGATATTTCAGTATTCATGAATAAAGACCTTCAGACTGGTCAAAAACACCCCAACTCAACCTGTCACACTTGGAACCTAGTCACAGTGGATTTGTACCTAATACAGCTACATCAAGATTGTAGAGAAACAGGCTACTCTCCTTAATTTATCTGACAAGGTGAATAGTTCTCTTGATTCAAGAGCAATTAGCTCTCTGCTAATTCAACAGCCTCACTAGCCTCCTAACACTAATAGGTCTGTATCTTGCTTATTGTTTATTTCTCTCTCCAGCATTTGTAGCAGCCTCTGATTACACAATATACAAGTCTTGTTTGAGAATATTAATCGATGATAAAACTACTTTTGGTCTGGTGCTTATTACAGATCTACTTCTCAGAGAGAAACTTCACAAGCAATAGATGTACTCAGCACATTCTCCACCTGTCAAGAATCCGATGTCCAAAATATTACAGTGAGTTAAGTAAACAAGAAAAGATCTGCAAGTGCCACCAAACCACAATTTATTTACATCCTAAGGAAAAAAACCCAAAATAATCAAGTCATGCTGTCTAAGCACTTCACGTTGGCTGAGTTGCACCAAAACATCCTTGAGGCTTCATATATTCTTTAACTGCTAAGTCTACTGTTCTTGCCACATCACATTGGTTGTATGCATTTTAGTCTCCAAAGTGCATGCTTTCATTAAGGTGCTTTTAACTTTTTGCTGCCACCAAAGACTGACATCATTTATTTCATTTGGCATTAATCACTTCACAGAGAAAGTCGCCAATGAAAACAGAGAGTGGTACTGGCTTTGCAAGATGGAGCACACTGCTAAGACGTGGCCAGCCAAAGTCTAGACCAGAAATCTTCCTAGGCATGTTGTATTTTGGCATTCCTTCAATGAAATTAAATAATTAGTGTTGCACATTACTGACTTACCAGTCAGTGGACCAAAATTAGAAGGAAAGATAAAAATATAAACCACGTCTCATTCTACAGCCAAAATTTCCCTCAAAGGTTATTTTTCCAATATGAAACCAAAAGATTCTTGAAAAAAATGAAGTACCATGAACATGACACTTTGGAGCTTGAAGATGGAAACCAGCACTTTCTATTGTACCTGCAAATATTAGTGGTTAAGTGAAATACTCTACCAAAACAACTTCTGAACAAATAAGCGGCCAGATGCTCCAACAGCAGAGTTTCTACAAGCTAAGTGCTGAGAAATGTTTGAGAACACTGCAGCAGCCCAGCACCAGGGAGACTTTGTTTTTTTTAATAATTAAAATACAGACCCCCAAAGTCATAGCCAAGGGAATTCACTATCTTTTGAATGTGGAATTGGTCTGAATGCAATTACTTTACTCTTTTCAGCTCCATTTGACTTTGAAATAAACATCAATTGGTGCACAAACATAATACTGCAAGATTCTTTAACTCCAATGCTGATTTTTCCATGTGAGACCTAAACCAAATTTGTTTGCCTTCATTTCATAGCTTTCAGCAATCGCAGATATCACACATGACTTCATTTTCTGATGGTCACTTAAACCCTTAATTCTCACGATAAAACTCTCTCGGTCTTAGTTTTAAAACCCTTAAATTAGCAAACAAGACACCACATAATATATGCTGTAAGCATAGGTCTTCTCTGAAAAGCTGGGACCTTCAAGTGCTTCAGCTGCGATCCAAGCCATTGAGCCATGGCCAATATAAGCTAATTTGAATAATCAATATGACAACCTTATTTTTCTAATGCAAACAGGATTGATACAGTAAGGTGTCTCACTGCCACATCACAGTCATGGCCTCTTTTAACCCCTAATTAGATTTAGGCGATTATCCCTGCTCTTCCTTACAAGTGTACAGCCCGGATAAGAGATGACAAAAGCTATCTGCCACTTACTCAGCCTTTGCAGACTGCAGGTTATCCAGGGAGATACAGGGTAAGATCAGCAAACAATTGTTATTCATATCATCTACAGTTTTAAGATAGTCACAGTTTTCCATACATGCTAAGTGAGAATAGCCCAGAGCATTAGGTAAATGCAAAACGCTTAAGAACATCAGGGATACACAGATGGAAATTCAAGGTGATGTTAGGGAATTATGTTTAATTCAAATTGGTGACCACAAAGAAAACTATCTAGCAATGGTTTTCTTTCAGACAGGAAAGACGGAGTTTTGGACAGATTTGTGCTCACTGCTTATTTCTGTGCAACACTGAGCATTTTATATGGCTAGTCCTAAAAAAAAAAAAAACAAAGAAAAATCAAACTCAGATTTGTGTTCAGTGCTGCTTTGTGACTAGCACTTGGTATTTTACATGGCTGTTTCTATTAAAAGAAAAATCAAACTCGGAAACGGCAATCACAATAGAATTACAGAGCTAAACAAAGTACTAACAGACAGAAAAGATCTATTACAGAAATGTAATCACATTTCATTTACAAGAACTCTTATCTCAAGCACTTAAACATAACATTTAAACAGTTTTCCATTTTATTGTGCTCAGTATTTGAGCTAATAAGATATAAAAGTATAATCACGTTAGCAACATTTCTATTGCATTACATAAACACAGCACTAGATTAAAGGCAGACGAGGAAAAAGCAAAGCATGATGCTGCATATAAAACTAAACACTCCATTTCTCCTGGCAGAAATAAGTATCTCTGGTATCACGTGTGAAAACTGCCATGCTAAAATTAGATCATATGTTCACAAAATGTCTATTCCCATACTGACTAAAGAAAAAAAAAAAAAAGAGTGTTTCCCTACGTATTATCCATCTGGGAATCTGTTGAGCATGCTTTTGTATCCAAAATAGAAGTATTCCCCCACAGAATGCTTTTGTTTGCAGGCTACTCGATGACAGAACAGTCAGGTGTAACCCACTCACAACTGGAGTCAAATTTCCACAATTGTTTAAAATATATTTGGATAGTCCTTTGGAAACCACTGAAAGGAAATATGGGGTTTGGTTTTTAATGTTGAATACAGTGTGATTAAACACTTATTATCAGCAATATGTTGTATTCAAGATGTCAAAGGTACAGGATGCCAAAGAAACTGAACATTGTGGGGATCTCTTATGAAACAATATGCCTTCTACACCTTCTTCCATGCACCAAGGCTTTTCTCTTGTTACTGTTATTTATATCCATACCTTTCAACAATCTGTGATTTTATTGACTCACTTTTTGCCTCATAAAGGTTCAAGATATGGTCACCTTGAAAGCACTACTTCATGGTTATGCAGAAACTATGGATACACACTTCCTCACAGTGCTTCCAGAGCCTGACCCTACCTATGGTCCCTGACATCTCTCTCTCTCTGTGTTAAAACAAACCAAACCAAAAAGTTTAAACATTTCTTTATGGCATTTTGGGCAACACTCTATACATTTTCAAAAGGCTCCTCTAATGTAAAATCATCTCTGCTACTGCTTCTTTAGAAAGAAAGACTGCAAAACTCTAAGCGTTTGTCTTAAAACAACCAACCAAGTGTAGGAATTAGGAGGAACAATAATTAAAGAAAATTATTAGCTTATTATTCAGGTTATTTGAACCTGGGAAAATAAAAATCTCTTTGTGGGCAATCTTATTTTAACTTTATCCCATCAAATTCTCATGAACTTGGGGAAAAAACAATACATATTGTATTCTCTATAAACATTTTCCATGAGTTGGATAAAAACAGTTGATAAAAATGGTTTGATATTGAGAAAAAAATATTTGACACTAATACAATTAACTAGTTACACAAGCAGAGGGTTTTTTCTGTGCTGAAATTTGCAGGAGAGAAAAAGGAGAGCAAGCAAACAACATCCCTTGTAATGGGACTGTTCAGAGTAAAAACTTCCTTCACTCTCACAAATAGCCCAAAGAGCCTAATGGACCCTCCAGCAAGGAGGGGTGAGGTCTGTTGCTTGCTGTGGTCAGTGGCATGTCCCCTGCTCACCCAAAGGGGTTTGGGTTTCATCGCCAGGTTCAAGGCTCTGTGCTGCTGGCTGGTTTGCTTCCTCAGGCACCTCACCACACCTGGCAGCCAACAGATGCCCCAGGCCCTCATTTTAGGAGGAGTCACGTAAAAAGCCTCACAGAAAGGTTAGTGGAGGTCAGTACAAAGCAGAGAAAGGGGACAGGGCTGTGACACTGTAGATTCAACCCACAGCTACTGACTACATCTCTCCAGATAAATATCTTAAGATAAAAATCATCGTATTTGAAAGACATCTCCAGTCACAGTACCATGCTCGTTCCTGTGTCCCAGAGCTCCTGTGCCAGCACTACAGAAGGACTTCTGGCATAATTCACAGCAACTTCTCTCCCGACACACACAAGTCATGACTGCTTCATAAAATTCCATTTCAAACCACTTTAAATGTTGAGTTAGCGTGTGAGATTGATAAGCTTGAGATAAGCAATGCACTGTGGCAGTAGGCAACAAAGGGCCATGGGTGATAACATCACACATGAGACAGCATCAAGGAATGTGGGACTGGCACTTTTAACCTTTTGGGGCATTTTCCAGTTTTCAGATGCTGACTTGGTATAACTCCAATACATAACTTAATTGAGAATATGTTATCAGCAGTCAACGACTTCTTTGGACTGAATGAATTGATCATCTTCAGAAATGTTTGCAACCCACGTGGTGCAGCCTCCACTCAGCAAGGAGCCGAGCAGATTTATTACTCCACCTTTAGCTAAAGTGCTGAACTCTTAGATTCAGCTTAATTATAATATTTCAGGTTATATTTATCAGAACCTAGGAAACTTTGTCAGAAGACAATTTCTCATAAGGAAGGTGAGAAGCACAACCTAAAAATAAGGCATTTCCATTTTTACTAAGTGTGGAGTATAATTTTCAAGAATAATGACCACAAGTATATAAAAACTCAAGCACTGAACACCTAGATCTAAACATCTAACAAATCCAAGAGTTAGTACAGCTGGAATGCCTAAAAAAGAGGACAAGAATAGCATATTTATTAAAACAGAAGAAAAAAAGTTACTGATGGACACATAGGACGAGTAGGATGGAGCACAGAATTGCTGCTTGTGTTCTTTTCTGCCTTCCTTTCTGTATCATGCCCACTGTTGAAAACAAAAAATAAAAGCTAAAGTTCACTGCGAGGAAAAGCTGCCAAACAGTGAGAGTTTCAGTGCAGCAATAAGAGCTGAAATGTGTCAGTCCAGTCTTGTACAAAACGGAAAGGCAAAAACAACCGAGAACAGTTGGTGGTAAGAGTAAAACATTTTGAAGTCCTTAATGTGCTGCAACGTGGAACATTCAACACAGAGCTTCAGTGATTTTTTTTTTCCACATATAACTTGTGCTTTTCAACCTGTAATTTACTTAAAATTAGCATGAAAAACTTACAACATTTCCAATTAATAGAGGAGAGTTCTACTAGATAACCTTTAAAGTTAATGGAAATAGCTTTCAACAGATTCTGGGGCCTAAAAGCATGTTTTGGTTTTTTTAAACAAATTAATTGGTGGGTTTCAATCTCTTGTCCTCCTCTATACACAACACACTTGACCTTTTAAATAAGATTTAATGTCTCCTATTACATACAAGCCCCTACCTTCTCTTCCATCTTCATGCTCCTGACTTAGAGAACCTGCCATAAACTCACTCCAAGTAGAAACTGATTCTGCAACATTATCTAAAATTTCATACAGAATTTGTGCCATATGAGGGTTTTAAAATACTATTTAACATATAGGAAATAAAAAGGAAAACAGGAGATGGTAGAGACAGATCTATGAAGCCTTCTCACTCCTCCTGCCCCCACAGAGGTACAGGAAGCATTCCCCATCACATTCTGCTAAACACTTTCCTATAAATCCATTGTGTGTATTTTCTTTCCTCTTTCTCAAAGCACAGAGCAATGCCCACCTGACAAGAATCAATGGAAAAAAAACCCTTTTCCCTCTTTGACACAGCATGATCCCATTAAGCAGACTCAAAAAGATTCTGATCTGAGCAGAAAAGTCAGACCTTCACGATCAATTCCTTAATCCATTTTGAGAGAATGGACTGATCTTGCATTTTCAATTTCAGTCTGGGAAAAAAATCATTCCCAACATAATTCACCATTAAATAGGCCTTGTCTTACAACAACTTCAGCTGCTGGAAGCAGATGAGGAACAAGTCAGAAGCCAGGAGAATCACCAGCACATCTAACGTGCTTCCTCTGGTTCTCCCCATTTTTACCCTAACAGTCACTCAAAGCATAAGCCAGTCTTGTTCTTCATGGATGCTACAGAACTGAAGATGTGTACCTGCTACATTCTGAATTCCTTCATGAGAATCAGACTCAGATATGCTCAAAATTTGGGTTGGGCAGTCTCCTACCGCAGAAGGCCTGAGACTACTAGCAGCACCCTTAACGTGTCACAAGCTCTGCCTCGAACTAAAACACATCCTGTAGAATTATTACAGCATTCATTTATCTACAGACTCACCTGTATTTTTACTGTTTCCTCTTTTACTCAGTAACAATGGCTAAAACTTCTACCGTAACAAAAAAGACCAAACAGATCTCCAAACACAACTTTTGTCTACACACCCAGTGTGGGGACACAGGAGGAGAAGCTACAGGGAGGAGAATGGACCACTACTACTATTGAGTATGGGCATTCTGCCCAGCACAGAGCCAGGAGATGTCAAGGATGAAACCAGAGCCTGAAAGTAAATTTACACTCTTTCCAGTTTTCTAAACACACGTAACAGACCTGAGGAATCACATTTGCCAAAGTCTACAACAGTGTTGTCTTCCACCTTTTCATAAAGCAATCCTCAGTCACGCAAATAGTGTCTTTGGATACGCTCATTAAAATATTTCTTTGCCAAAAACTGTTACTGCACTGATGTTCCTGAACTCTTTTTACTCCATTCAGCAATTTAGATCGCTTATTTTTTTTTTTTCAAATTATAATTCCAAATAACAACAGAAAGGTCCCAAATCAGATTGGTATTAGAAATACTTTCTTCACACAAAGATGTTTCTCCTTCCCTTCCTAATCAAAACAAACAGATGCTTTTTCACGTCCACAGCAGGTAAGTCGCACTTCAGAAAAAAGCATCCTTTACCCAAAAATAAACAAGGAGAAACAGAGAGTTTGATATTTTAACGTGAAACTACATTTTACCTTAAAACAGCATGACTTTTGGGCGGGTTTTCTTACTTGCCTCTTGCTTGCTTGCTCAGAGCAGGCAGCGTTTGTTGTGTTTGGTTTGGGTTTTACCTAAATGATTGCTAAGGACATCTCTGCTTTAGTTCCATGATAGCAAGACACTGGGTACACGGTTAGGTGATTACTGTATCTCTGCAGTTCAGTATCTGCAGGGTGTCTGAATGCCACTCTAACTACTTAAACCCAGTAAAGAGATTACAGCTCACACTAACTGGATTTTCACAGCTCCGTATCATTCAGTTTGGATTCCTCATGCACAGATTAAGAGAGGCCATTAAAACAATAGTCAGCTGCTCTTGAAGTGCAAGGTGTCTTGGTCAAAAAAGGAATGACATGTTTACATTCAGAACGTGTGTCTGTACATGTGGGCAAAGGAAACACGCTTTCAGGAAGAATACTCTGTATCTAAGGAATTATTCCATTTAAAAACCCAAGATAATGCAAATTATATCGTTATAAAAGGACAATCATGGTGGTTGGCAGTTTAAGGACCAGATACTTTTGGAAATTTTAAACAGCTTAAAAGAATGTGTGTCTTTGAAGATATTGCCTTCAAATGCATTCCAAACCCTGTTTCCGTAAATAAGGAGAAATATAATTCCCTCAGCACAGCACATGAATTTAGCAGGGAGGGGAATTTAACAGGCATCTCTGACAGCCTGAACTACAGCACTCCAACACCAAGTTTCTATTTTTGTACTGAGCACAAAAAGCACTTGGTGAATGAAAATGAAACGGTTACTTCAGGCACAAAAACCATTTGATTTCTGGAGTCATTGGTTCTCTGACATCTTCTGCACGGCCGTGCTCCACAGCTTACACACGTGGACTGTCCCCACTGGTTTCTTACAGCCGTCTGGTAGTGAAAGGGAAAGAAATCATACCATATGCTGCTGTCTCAATGTCACAGCCCATTATATAAATGGCCATCCTTTTTAGTCTTAAAAGGGGACTTTTAGCAAACAAAAAGAAAAACAAGGCCAACACAGCTCAGATGACAATAGCAACAAATCTAGGTCAAAGGCAAGTGACCCTAGAGCTACTCTGGGCATATGGACATCTCTGTCCTTTTCTGAGGGAAACCCTTGCTCTGCTTCCCATATCCTTCAGCTGACTTACTGTACAGGAAATTGTCCTCATCTGGCCTTTTGGCTGCTTCCTTCTGGTTTCCAACACCTGAACATTGTCTGCCAGCAAAGATAATCAACTCATTTTTCTACCATGCTTAAAATGCTCCTGTGTACCGTTAGCACCCTGTGCCCTGGACACTCCCATGAATCTTTCTCTTGAGAATCTGGATGGGAAGGAGTGCAAACTACTCACAGTCCCTTTTCCACCAGAAAGTAAGAGTTCTGAAAGGGCAAATTATGCCATCTGTCTGCATAAAACAGATCTCAAAGAACCACTGTGAGTACCAGGTGACTTCTTCGGTTACTTCAGTATCTGGAGCCTGAGGGCAGTAATACGAAGTATTTATAATCATTAGATACCATCCTTTAAATATTTTGCTATATGTAATAACTGTAAAACCACTCTCCTGCATGATCTTCGTTATAGTAACATCCAATCTGTTGTAAACGTACGAATGAGAACAAAGTATGTGCTATCTATACATTTCTAGATGAGAATTGTATCAAGACAACTCATGAAGCTGCATGAAGACACCTGCCCCTGAAAATCACCAGCTTGGGTATGAGAATGAACAGGTTTCCTGACAAATCCATTATCTACTTCCATACTTGCTGGACAGAATCTGCTCTCCCATTTGGTTCTGTTTTCAGAGGTACAAGCAGACCTCAGCCAATGTAAACACCAGGTTTTCTTTGTGTCCATGAGGAAAGGCTGAGAAAAGCCATAATGTGGCATTGCTGTCCAAACAGCATCTTGCAGCACACGTATAAGTGCCCCTTCTGCCTATGGAGTGAGCAAGACAACCATCATTCAACTACTGATGGAATAAACCTTCAAACTACAAAGACAAAACACAAACAACTGTTGTGATGCATTGCTACAGGATCAACCACTACTACAATATGTATCCATACAATTTCACTTCTGCGTTTAAAAGAGATTAAAGAGCACCAGGACATCTGTCTGGAAGATCTGTCTCCATTTGCATTTCCCCTTGAGATTCTGACTGCAGAAATCCAAACAAAATATGGAATTTTCAGAATTATTAAAATGGATAACACTATTGATTTTGGCTCTACAGTAAGCTATGAAAGGAGCACCAGCCACATCGCCTTTTATTCCTGCAGCTCTAAAACGTGGTAACAAAAATTGTGTCAACACAGTGAAGGTATATGAAGTGCTCAGGACCCACCACAGCTCCTCCATGTTATAGGAGATCCATCTGACACAGGTCTGCCTCTGTGGAAGTGATGCTGAAGAACAGAAACCAGGAACACTCTTCAAAACCAAAAGTCAAAGAAAGTGTGACTCAGTGTGCCTTCCCCAACTAGTTTAAGCAAACCCTGTGACCAGAATAACAGTCAGATATTAATGTTGCTAGAGGAGGAAAAAACAACCCCACAAACACAAAACCAGAAAGAAAAGTAAAAGCAAAATCAAAACAGCAGCAAAAATAAATAAACAAATAGAGAGGGCATTTTGGTTGTATTTTGTTTCTGGATAAATAACTCCCTTGCCATGATAATGCAGCTTAAAGACCCTCAGAAGCCTGCTCCATAGGAAATCAGGGAAAGGGGCTCGACTCCTCATACAATTTTAGAAGCCTATTATCTGCTGCTCTTCAAGAGAAGACCAAAACAAATTACTGTAACTAGTAAGTACTATTGCTTTATTATAACAACCTCTCAGCAGTGTGACTGTAGCTGTTATAAAGTCCTCATAATTTAGTCCAGACACTGAAAATAAACCCACTTTGATTAAGAAAAGATTTTTTACTCCCTGATAAAGGAATAAAGAAAACTTTCCTGGAAGCACCCAAACTGTTTCCCAAAAGATGACTGAAGTAGTTTGGTTTCAGCATTCAAAATGCACTTGTTGATTTTACACAGATTTAAAAGAAAGTCTACAGTTTTTCTCCCAGTTACTGTGTTGAAGATGGACATGTGGCCACCGAGTCTACTGCTCTTGAACATTTTCACTAGTGACACTGTTCATCCCATTGTAAATAAGAGTCTGTCACAGTTTTATTAGAAGCACCTACTCCAGGATGCTTATAACTCAACGACGAAAACATGACCAAGGTTGAAACGTGGCATGCAAGGTTTCAGCCCAGAAGCAATTCTTATTCATTACATTTTGAATTAAAACTTTAAAAGGAAATATGTTGGTTTTTTTTTTTTTTCATTTGCACTCTTAAACCACAAAATGAAGACAATGGACTTTTGCTGTATTATCCTCACCAAAGCCTCCTTTAAATAAGTTCAAAAGGGAATGCAAATAATTAGAAATAACTCCTGAATTAGTGAACTGGGAGCACTGTAAATTAAAGAAATGCTGGAGCACCCTCCACATCCACTTATATTTGCACATTTCTGCTATTTGATGAATGTATTTTGTCATCTAAGATTTTAAAGAAAAGGTTTTAGAGTGACAAAATCAGTCTCGGTGTGGCAAAATCCCATTTGTAAGTTAATAGAGATGATTGAACACAAATACCTTAGGCCAACAACTACAGAGATTATGTTTTGGAACCGGCGTGTGCATAATCGGATCAGATAAACCCTAACGTGGGCCAGATTTGGAGAGCCACCTCTTGTCACCATGGACAGTATGGGAAGCGATAAGCTACTCGTCCTTCTTATTGTCTAAGCGATTAACATAAACATGTTGCAGCCCGAGGAATTGCTCCTGACCTGAATCTGATGGTTGCTGAGTGTGTGTTAGACCTGATGAAGGCTTCACATCCTTAAAAGCATGACCATTCCTCCCAACTGACACTGGTTGGTCTAAAAAAAACCCCACTTCTCATATAACCTTACACTGTGATGGCTACAGCAGCACAATCCTCAGGCAAAGAAAGAAGGTTTAGGGAAATTCTGTGCAGTAGCACCAATCCTATTCAGGCTGTAGCATCGTGTTAGAAAGCAGTCAGAAAGAGCATTAAGCAATGGTAGACTCACCTCCTACCTCTCCTTTTTTCCTTCTGGCACAACCCTTTTCTAGGGCCATGCTGATAAAGAAAGAGAAGTTTATTCTGAAAGCAACACAGAAGCAGTGATAAAAAAACCCCACAGTTATTTTTCCCCCATCTTTACATACAGGAAAGCTTTTTTAAAAACCAGATTCCCCACAAAAATAAAGAGCAGTTGCAGATTCCCTGTGCATTGCACTATTTTCTAACAGCCAAACTCTGTAAGAATAGGTATTCATTCTTTTATATCCAGAAAAAAACCAAAACAGGAAACTATTCTGAGTCTCCAATAGCAGTAGCACACACAGCAGGTGAAACACCTTGCAGAGAGTACTCACAACATAGCAGAGGCAGCAATGGACAACACCGTGTCTGTAGAGCAGAGATGAACTGCCCCTAGCTCTGAAGTACCTCTGAAGTACACACTATTAACAAACAGCAGGATTTTCTGCACGATGACGTGACCACAGACTTGGGATTACAGGTATTGTCAGTGAAAACACTGCTGAACATTCACACAAAAGGAATTTGTTATGGAGCCACAACCATGCCTTTTGGAAGTTGAGTACCTTGGCCACAGGAATGCTGAAAGTGATGAAACAGTAACACGAGTTAAACTCTTGCAGCCTCAACTGTTTGATGTGTCCTGTCAGTAAACTTCCTTAAATGCACCAGTATAACCAAAAGGATCCAAGCACTTTTCCCTAATTAAGGGTTGGGTAAACCCTCTGATTTCAGGATGGAAGAAGCTTCTTTTAACAATAGAAATGCTTTGAAACAAAAACGCATCACTGGGAGAATTAAATATTCTATCAGTCATATATAGTACCTTATCTATTTCTGTCAAGAAAGTGCAATGTATACTGTGAAGATTACCCTCAGAATTCCTTTCTCAGCAAACTGGCTTAAATGCCAGAGTTTCTAGTGATATGCAGGGAGCTACTGAAATATTTAGTATATTAGTCCCTACGATTAAGTCAGCATTTAATTCACAAATGATAGCCCATTCCACTGGTATGAGACCATAATAAACCATCGTCAAAACCAAGCAGAATCAAAAGGAAGAAGTGTTTGTGTGGTCCGCCACAGGGAAGTTTCTCTGAATAAACAACCATTTTGACATCTATTTACTTGCTTATTCGAAGCCAAGCGTTTCAGTCTTTGGCGCAAGGCACAATCAAAACGTGCTAGAGGTATCTTTCCTTCCAATCAAACGTTTACCCTTCGCCACTGGTGAAAGGCAACAAGATCTCTTTACAACATCTCGTCTTTTTCAATAAATTTTGCATGAAAACATGTTACCCAAGCACAAAGTTGCCTGCTGTCACATTGGAAGTGTGATAAATGTTTAATGAAAACAACACCACACAGCTTGGTGTCAGACAACAGCTATCACACAGGCCTCCTTTGATCTGAACAGACACTTAAAAGGAGTTCTGAGTGTGCTTTGCACAACAGAACTCTATAACCTATATGCAAATAGGAGAAAATTACCATAAATGACTTCCTACTGCATCTTGTGGAAAGAGGTAAGGGAAAAAAAAAGCCATAACAAGCTCCAGGAGTGTCTGACTGCTGTCAAACTCTGAAAAGTCCAATATTCCCAATTTACTTCTAATATCCTCTGCCAAGCCCTGAAAAGCTCATCAACAGGCATTTATCACCCAGGTCCCATCCCCAGCACCTGCTGGGACGCTGCCAGGGCTGAGCACAGAAAACACACCTCTGCAATCACTTTGGTTAAACGCCACTGATGAAGGTCTCTGAGGCAGAGCGACCTCAGCAAATATTGAAAGACCTAATATATAGAATTAAGAGGGAAAAAAAATGAAGACTGTATTGGGAAAACACACTCTTCAGCTCTGGAATGTCTGTTAAGAAGCTGTGAAGCTATTAATGCACAAATGTATTGATAGCCTTATTAAATACCCGAAATTAAAACGGTGGTCGGGTTTGATTAATGGCACAACACTTCTTTTCTCATAACAACTGAGAAGCTGCTCTTAATTTATTCCATTAAGAATTGTCAAAAACACTTTAAGAAGCAATCTGAAATTCAGCTGCTAAGGAAGCCTGGGTGAAACCCATAAATCTACTAAAAGTTATTTAAAGCTAACAAGTTTTTAGTAGGCTTTTTCTCCCCTCCAATTCAACAATGAACAATGATCCTTATGAAAAGTATGCCTCACCATGCCAGAACTTATACGTTTTTAAGCTAATCAAGAATTTAACTATCAAAATGCAACAGCACACACACATACACACACACACATACATACACATACACACAAGGTCAATGGAAACACGTATGAAAGTTGCTCTAAATTAAGTGCATTTTTAAAAGCATAAATAAAAGAGGAATGTAATGCTTTCATTGGCATAAATAAATATTGGAAAAAATACTGTAGTGGTGTAATTATGCATTTAAGTAAATTTGTGCTATAAACCACTTCCCTTTTGAAGGTTTTCACAGAATCACAGAATGGTAGGGGATGGAAGGGACCTCTAAACATCATCTAGTCCAAACTCCCTGCTCAGTTTTGGTATCTTGAAAAGCTCCAGCTTGCAAAAGATGCTGGGATTTGTGAGTGCTAAGAACTCCATCAGCAACTGAACTCAAATCTTGTTTTTAAGTGTGTGCTCTCTCTAGAAATTAGTGCTATTCAACTTCTTTGGTTTCTTGGTTTTTAAAGTCAGATTGATAGGACAAAGTACACTGTTTTAATTCCAGGAGGACCATCAGTAATCTTCCCATAGTCAATCAAAACCACACAGAGCAAGGGTCTGCTGCAATGACTGCACCTCCCTTCTTGATAAGCCATTGGAAATGAAACCCATCCTGTCCCATTCCTTTGATGTTGAGACAAGGCTCTCCTCTTTTTATTCAGTGATCTTTTCTGATCAATGCTCCCCATTTTTTGTCTGGTTTAGGCCAGAGTGCATACCCTCACGTAAGACTCATTTTTGCAAGGGAGAACAAGAAATGAAAGGAAGAGAAGAAAAAAACTAGGAAACAGGAGAGCCAAATGTAGGACCTGATAAACTCCTTTGGCAGAAACAAAGAACACTGGAGCTTTGCTTTCTTCAAATAAACAAAAATTTAATAAAAGAAAACACCACTAGACTAAAACTTATTGGTAAGAACTCGAGACCAGATGTCAGCTACATATATATCATAAAGTTTTGCAGAGTTACCAAAAAAGGGTAACACTAAATGTATATTGGTCCTTATTTGATCAATTCCATTTTATTTGTAACACCTCATAACATATCAGCAGATACAGTGTGTTCTGTAAAAAATACCAAGGTGCGGTGACACCTCTGTTCATCATTTCTCAGTTAAAAGTTCATTGGCACGGGAAAGCCAACCTTTGTGAGTGCTAATTACAAAATACCAGCACTGCTGGAGTTCTGGTGCACCATAAACAGTTCAAAGCAATAACATGCACAACATCATCCCTGCAGTCACGGGGCATCACCAGAGAATGAGACTGTGATTACAGAGAAATAGGATTTGAAACTTGGCCTGGGAGAATGGATGAATAGAAAAAGGTGCAAGGCCAAGCAAGTGCTTTTCCTTTGGAAATGCTGGCAGTAGTTACTCAGAAAAAGCCATACCATTTATTGATTTCATATATATATATATATATATATATATATATATATACACACACACACACACCCCCTTCCAGGCTATAAAGCTCTTTCTCTCATGCACTGCAACAGAAATACAAAACAACACCAAAAAATGGGGTGAATACAGTTTGAACAACTACTATGAGATCAGGAGACTGAAGCAGCAAAAGCAAACCAGTTAGCTCAGATCACCTGCAAAATGGAAGGGAAACGAGTAACACTGCAGGAACTGACACTTCTTGCTTGTCATCAGCTTCATTCTGCAACGAGATGTCACTGGAAATCCTGATCACTTGAAAGATGGATAATTTTTTTTCATTTCTGAGTAACAAACTGTAATAATTAGAAATAATTCCATTTCCTTTGCTGCTGGGATGCTTCTGAATTTGTGTTGCTTTACCTTTTAAGTCAGTGCAAACTACTTCAAAGCTTAACAGACCGCTCTTAACGCCAGGTTTTTTCACCAAGTACTGTCAGATGCTGTAAATGAGCTTCCAACCCAAATTCAAAGCAGCTGTTACCACAATCTCTCTTCATAATGGCTGAACAAATAGTATAACCCTTAAAACATTTCAGATTGTAAGAACAGAAGAGTTCAGCTGGTTTGCTATGACTGTAACACAGTCTGTCTCCACAGAACAGCTGACACTTCTCCAACATTCATGAAGTTCAGTGCTCAGCCTTCAAGAATCTTCACTGAAATGGAAAGTGCCAAAGGACAATGACTGCAGTACCATGGCAGAATTTTTTACTCTCAAAATATCTCGAGATGTTTACTGTGAAGATCTACTTTGAAAGAACCTAAAGTTGCCCTGATTTAAAAACCAAACATAAGCCTTTCCCCTTCACATGTACAAACACACAAGCCAAGTACAGAAAATTATCGTTAGAGTTTGAGCCACAAACAAATAAAATCATTTATTCCTCAACTAGTGCACAAATGGTGTTTTGATTCTGTACTTCAGAGAAACAGTCAAGTCTCCAGTTAAATGATTATTGCATTACTATTTATATCAGATAACCTGCAGTGCTGACAAACTGAAACATTTTCTTTAATGCAAAGTTTTACAAAGTCAGCCAGCACCTGGTAATTTCTATTTTATCTTCTCACAATTTGGCTTTAGGATAATCTTCATTACAGCTTTAAAATAGCTATTTTCATGTATATTTTCCCAAACATATGTGAATTTAAACTGAAAACTTCATCTGGCCCATGATGTGTCTTGGAGTACCATTTTTTCCTGTTTCAACTGGATCCAACTTAAGAAAAATACCCTAATTTTGAGGAGGCATCATTTGCCTCTGTTTTCTGTCTCTCTGATGAAGAGAGCTGATGGAGCAAATCATTTTAGTGTTTCCTGCATGGAGCAGACTCCAGCATTAAGTCAATTGGGTGGGCAGTGAAGCTCCAGCAGTGTCAGTGAACCTGTTGTGCTGCAGCAGACCAAAATCAGTTGCAGTCTGCTAAGACTCTTGGCTGCAGAGGCAAGCTATAATAAGAGTTATAATTCTAACCATACCCACAAAGGGATGTCTGACACCGCTACAAGACAAAGAATCCTAAATTATAACATACACCCTCAAAAAATACCAGTAAAGCCAACTTGCTACCTTTGGCTGACCACAGCCAACTACAAAAGGCCTTACAGTTACAGCAAGAGAAAAAATTCTATCTTGGTGCTTCCCTCAGAAATGAGCATCCAGACAGAACAAACCAACCATCAAACCTCCCTGCTGCTGCAGAAACAAAGAACAACTGATTTACATGGGCAAAAGGTCTGCTGAGTTTGTGTTTTGCCATTCTCCTTCCTATAAAGCCATAAATGAGAGACAGGTGAGCTTCCTTGGCCAAGGAGATCTTTTCTTTTTCCCATACTTTTCACCCCATGGATACAGAATAAGAAAGCTGAGAGCTTGGGAGGCTTGAGGGAGCCTCAGACAAAAATACAACTGTAAAACATCTTACTTGGCCTCATTTTCCTGAAGCCCACACAAACTACATCAACTCTCTCTGTTCTTAGCTACATGTGTTTAAGGAAAGCTGCAGGTCCCTAATCCACTCTCACTGGGGTCTGTAACAGAATATTCTGTAGACAAATGATTACACAGTGATGGCAAACAGCAACTGCATCAAAGAGCTCTGCCTTCTCTGTGTACTCAAATAAGCTGCTTTACAAAGCCTTTAAGAAACCATAATGTGATGCTGATAGAGTCTCCATCTTCAGAATGAAAAGTAACTGTAAAGGGAAAAAGCTCCTCAGATCCATATTCACTGCACAGATACACTTTGATCACTATTTGATTAAACCGAAAAAACACATCGTCCCCCTCAGAAAAGTTTATGAAACACAGATTGTATCAGCACCAGCTTAGGTACATTTCATTTGGCAGTCTAATAATGCTCCAAAGTAAGAAATCCCTGTGCAAAGCAAGCCTACCAGTCAGTACCTGAGCTCAGAGGAAAATGGACCGATGTCAAAAAATGTTTCTATTATCAGTTTGCACTCTTTGTCCCAACTACCTTGGATATGACCCAAGCAGGGCATTTTGTTTGCAAATTTAGCATAAGCAGTTTTGTAAGTTATCAAAATATAAATTGCTTGCTTTCAAAAATCTTCTGGGCACTGCTGTGTCCTCCACAGAGCTCTCTCGTATCGATCCTCATTACAAAAGGACATAAAGCGGGGCTCTGTGCTAACAAAGCATGGCTATATACTCCCACATGATTTAAGATGTGCTTCTACACAAAGTCCAGAAAACCTCTCACACGCCAAACGTTATGTTCTCAGTATGGATCCTTTTCCTACTTTTCTACTTCAGTTAAAAACAAAACAAAACACACACACACAGACTCAGTTTGGGCTGGAACATCCAGGCTTCTCCTCAAGGCTACTAGAAGTATTGGAACTTGAGGTAAATGGGTAAAAGGGATCTTGTTTGTGATGTATCAGACATACTGCAAACACCTCTGGAATTCTGTTTACATTGAATGCTACTGACTGCAGAAAACATCCAAGAGAGACAAACAGACCACATGGTTTAATAAAAAGAGGAAAGTATCCCTTAAAATGAACGGAAGACACCACTGTTGAACTTCTGAGCAGCCTAAGCAATGTACTGCAAATGAGAAAAAAACATGCAAATAGCTCATCCTGAATATGTACAGAATCAATGCTATAACCATGGACAAGCAGGTAATGACATCTGAGAGATACAATAACTCACATTATCAAGCCACAAAACCAGGGAGATAACTGTGAGATACTTCCACGAATGTGACCAGAGGATGCTGCTCCAGAACTCCCTTTAGCATTTCCATGGGAATCCACCAAAGGGAAGTTCATGAAGTGACACACTGGTGTCTTGCTTTTTGAAACTAATCACACAAACAGGGAAAAGAGAAACGTCACAGTAAAGGCTGCAGGAGATCAAGATGCATAAAGCAGAGGTAATTACATAAATTGCATTTTACTGAGATCTGTAAAAACAAGATCAACAATCCAAGTCATTTCAAGTAGAAAGCAGGTTTTGAAAGGCAGTCATCATTCAGCCATAGCAAGTGCCTCTGCTGAAAGTGAGCCACAGACGAAGCCCAATAGCAACTTCTGACAACAGGGGCAGGGTGGTGGGTGTGAACAATGAAACCCATCTTTGCATAGGAAAGTCATCACACTTTGCAAGACTCCTCATGTTTTCCTTAAATTGTGGTTATCATGTATTGGAGAAATATTTATAGTAATCAGTTAAAGTTACTTAGCATACCTGAAACCATGGCGGGGAAAGAATTGTATATTAAACTATCATTGAGGTGGAAATGTTTTCACATTCCAGAATTTTTGAACAGTGAGAATCACAAAGATTTTAAACAATTTCCACTTAGTTGTGATGAAGTATCACGTCCCATAAACCAACCACAAAAACAAAGAGCAAAACAACACCAAATTGTTCCCTTTTTCTTAAAGTAACATTGGTTGTAATTTCACTTACCCATGCTTCATGCCAGATATCTCCTTCTCCTTCCCTTTGCCCTTGTCTTTGGTTTTGTCCTTCTCCCTGCCTTTACGCCGCTCTCTCTCCCGAGACCCGCTGTGAGTTCTCCTGTGGCCGGACCTTTCACTGCTGCGACTGTAAGAACGTTGTCGAGGTCTTGAGCGTGATCTACACAAAATCCATAGTATTCAAACTCAGCAGTCATACATTTTTCACTGTATGTTAGATTTGTTATACAGGACAACTATTTTCAAGACATTTTCAAGTCATCTTAATACTTTTACACAAAAAGCAGCTGATCAACCCGAAGCTGACAAAGAAAACATCGAAGAATGCAAAAGAAGTTAAATCACACTCTGCAGTATTCACCCATTAACAAAGTAATCTTCACTTAATCTTTGCTATTACCAAAGTAATCTTTAGAGCTATGGGAGAAGGAAAGGAAGGAAACTTTTTTTTTCCTGAAAGTTAAACTTCAGATTCTTAAGTTCTGATCAATTTAGCCAAGCAAATAGTCAAAGAATTTTCCATTGCTATTAAGTGCTTGTATTTACACATGAAATATATTACTAACAATCATGACTTTCCAACAAAAAAAAAACAGAAGAGGCAGAAGTGACTTGTCCAAACCCCTGTCTTCAACCTGCAAAGCTGACACTTGCCCACAGCTTCTTAATATCAAACTCATATTTGAAACACACTTTGCAGAAAACCCATAAAACAGACCAACCCTACAAAGCCAGCAATGCCAGAAACTACATGCAGGTGCAAGCGTTTGGGCAAATGTTTGATTCTTGGGCACAAGTTCCTCCATGGCTAGTTCCATTCCTCTGTAGTAAATGGATGTAGTTATCGATATACTCAAATAAAATAAGATCAAGAAGTATTTCAGTATGTTTCCACATGAGCCTAAAAAATCCTTTCCATGATTCCTGAATATATTTTAGATCACTTTCTGGTTTTTATTTCTAATTCCTCGTGGCTCAGTACAGCTTTGCTGATGGCACATGAACAGCCATACACAGTGTGCATTTAAGGACACAGCAGTCCAAGTTTGCATTAGTTTCTATTGCAACGTACATCTTCATAAAGTTCTGATGGCACCTCATGGATAACTTTCATTAAGTACTGAGATGGCTGGAAGGTGAGGCTTTTAAAAAAAAAACCAAACAAACCAGCATTAAAAAGTTATTTAACACCTCTTGGAGCACAAAACTCCAAAGGCCTTTAAAAGCAAAAAGAAAAAAACCACATAGAAAAGATCATTCCATTTTAAAGGCAACAACTGTTTAATAAAAACTCAACAATAGAATAAGCAAAAGAAAATACCACATCCAGATGAAGCTATAAATTACATGTAGGAAGAATGTTGTTATTGAGTCTGGAACTTGTCCAGCATAGGGGGGTTAACGTGCCTATTCCTGCCACTCAGCCTTTCAGAGCAGCACTGGAGGTCAGGACCCGCGTGTTACGTTTCACTCCGCAGATGGCATCTCTTGCAACACAATATCTCCTATTATGGCTCACACTATTAGCACTAATACAGCAGATCAAATTACCACTTAAGTGCCATATTATCAACTATAGAACGTTTTCTGTCTCAGAACGGATTTTTATTATGTCATCGCAAATTAAAAAGGATCCATCCGTTGTGCAGTGCTCAGGCAGAGGAAGTTCTGACCTAAGAGAGTATTCTGAACATTGCATCTAATTTTTGGTTGGCACAAAGACACAGTTTTCACTGTGAAGCAGGCACAGATTTACAGATCACTGTCCTGTTCACTACTGAGAGCTAACCATGACTCCCCAGAGCTCTGCAGGTGAGATGCAAAGTCAGAAACATCCAAAAAAAAACCCCCAACCTAAACCAAACCAACAACATAAAGCCCTGTAGCAACACAAATTATTTAATTGATGCAAAGCCTCTCCTTACTTAAGGGTGTAGTCCATCAGAGAGAAATAACTGAGGAATCTGAAATGCTTATTGCTAGAGAGCTTACTTTCACAGCTCAAATTTGAACCCCATGTCAGATTTTGCACCTTTCACAGGTGCAAAAACCAGCACAATTTGAGTTCAGAGTAGCTGAGTGCTCAAACCCTAGACTTGTGTTCATTCACATGCGTAAGCAGAATGAATGGCAAGTGTAACTCATATACAGAAAAACAGCTTTTAAACATTAAAAGTAGACTGGTCGCATCAAATCTTTAATAATGTGCTTGCAACAGCAATGACAAACTGATCACTGTCACTGTTCTTTCATTTGTAATCTTTTGCACCCATGAAACTCATTAGCCTCGTGATCCCTAATGATCTTTATCCTTGGGGTTCCACAATTACAGAAAATAGCTGATACAGCCTGTGTTCCCTGTCCCAGTCACGCAGGTGAGGTGGGCAGATGACTATCAACGGGATATTACAGTGAAGATCTTAACAAAAATGTTAAGTTCTACTCCACAGAAGCCATCTCTGCAGGACACATTAGCTCAGTCAATCCTTCAATTATCAGAACAGTTGATCTGGGCTGTAGATCAGCCCAGAGCACAGATGCAGACAATCCGGAATTGGCTTCACACAGAGACAACTTCACTTTGGTCAGACTTGTTAGCTCAGATAACAAGTTAACACATGTAGAAGGGTCTTCAGGGCAGTTCAGGTGTCAAGTCTGGCTGCCTTCACGGGCTGCAGATCCCCAGCCTAACCCAAACTGACTGTTTTAGAGGATCTATAGAGGGAACAGTGCAGAAAAAACGTTGGAACGTGTGCATTCCACTGCACTTGATTCAAACGGCAATCTCTCCTGTAGAATCACAGAATGGGTTGGGTTGGAAGGAACCTTAAAGCTCATCTCATGCCAACTCCCTGCCACGGGCAGGAATCTCTTCCCATAGATCAGGTTGCTCAAAGCCCCGTCCAACCTGGCCTACATTTGTTCTCCAGTAGCCAAGTTGTACGGAGTATTTACTTGCTCGGTACAGGACAGAGCAGCCAAGACGGCAGTGCAGAGGGATGCAGAGAGGCTCATCCTAACACAGCCTACTGATGGATCACCTGGTAAACACCAACCACACTGCCCTGTGACAGACACACACAGAGATACAACCTGACTACCTCCAAAGATGAGTTTTCCTAAACCCAGAACAGTCTAACACTAATGCTGCCTTCAGTTCCTGAGCGTCAGTCAAACTTAGATTCTGTTAATCCTTTTTTAAACCAGGGTAACTACTGTGTTTCTAATATTGAACAGCAAGGACTACTTTTAGAGAAAGCTTCTCTTGCATTAATCTTTCTCCTTCAGAATCCATCCCCAGCCATAGTAACAGAGGACTGTTAGTAAAGCCAAGAGGCAGCCACAACATACAGTTTTATTTAAAAATCTAACAAATTAATAAATTTGTGTTGTTAACAAATTTAAGCTGAGACTCTCCTTTAAGTCTTCTGCCAATCTGAAAAGAAAAAGCCTTATGGACAATTACAGAGGCATGAAAATTAAGACACATTTGCTTATCCATCTAAGTAACAGCTTAGTATATTTTAGGTTAAGATGCATTATGCAGTTTTACCAGGTAGTTTTTGATTGAAAAAATATGAAAATTAGAAAGAAAAAAAAACAGAATAAGATGGCAAAAACAACAGTCTTTGCAGTATAATTCTCTAGAACAACATCATGCTGAATGATAACACATTTTCTGCCATCAATACTTCTTAAACGAAGCAGAATTAACAAGAAGTCAGCAATAAACCACGTAAGAAGCGCTGAGCTGAAGCAGGTCCCACCACAACCTTCTTGCTCTTTGCTTCAGAGAGCTCTCAGTTTCTGTGCAGTGCCACAGGAAACAACGATCGAAGCGAAAGCCACAACTGTACTGATCGACTGAGTGAATGCTGAATCACTTCTAGAATGCATGAAATCACACCTCTGCAAGCCATGAAGATGGACAAGCACTGAAACAGACAGGGACTCTACAGTGCAAGCCTCACAGGGACAAGTGGGGACTGCAAAATAAAAAGGCAATGGGTTTTGCCTACAAAGAGGTTTGTCCCGCACTAACCAAAACATAAAATATGAGCGATGGGTTTTTTCTCCTCCAACTGAAAAGCTTAAGGAAGAGAAGAATAAGAAGAGATTTACTTTTTAGGAAGGCATCAGATGTAATCTTCAGCAGGTGAGAAAAAAAGTCAAGGATTTTAAATAGGAAAACAAAAATGATATTATTGATTCAATAAAGTTAAGAAAACTTAAGTAAAGGAAGCTAAAGAGATTAGAGTCATAGCAAGAAGGAATCAGACAGAGAAGAGTGAACCCCTGAATTCTGGAAACAAATGCATCCTGGTTAAAATAAAAACCTTCCACAAACTATGTAAAAGGAGATGCCTGTATCCAGGCAGATGTTATGCTCTTCCTAGGATTTATTAGTAAGTACTCCCAATAAACTGCCACTTAAATTTTCCTTCTTATATAAAACAGTTCTAAGATGCCCAATATCTAAAACCTGCCTAGTTTCCTCCAGCTCTGAGGGAAGCTCCAGCTCCTCTGACATCCCAGGCCAAGTAAGCCACTTGTCAATACAACTCATGACTAACTCTGCAACACCAAACAGCAGCTTCAACAGAGGACTATTCAATGAAGAAGCCACGATTCCCCCTTTAGCTCAGGTGTGTCCGAAACCACCAAGTAACAGCAGGTGACTGTATGAGCAGATACCACCCTGCAGCCATCAGGAAAGAATCAAGACAATATTTAAAAGCAAGTTGGGAATGTTGTAAGCTCCAAATCTTTGGCTGTAGAATCCAAATTGCTTTCTCTTCTTAATTTCTATGTTGTTTCCTTCCTCCTCTCTCTAATATCTACTTTGCTGTGGCAATGGCAGAATTTGAACAATGAAACCTCAGAAATCTAGATCACGCCTTGACAGCCTGAGGCCAGGCAACTGACCTTTCTCTCACACATTAAGGCTGTAGGTAACTAAAAAATCAAGAAAAGTGATGCCTCGTGTTACCTAGAATATGGTCAGTATTTAGTCGTGCCAACCCCCAGCAGCACCATCTGGGCTCACAGGCAGCTGAGAGAGGGCCAGCCTCAACCATGAGAGCAACTGCGGCCGGCCAAAGCACACTCAAGAACTGTACTCGAGGCCACAGAACTCTATTTCACAGCATGTTCCTATTTTTAACAAGATAGCTGTCTTTTTTTCCTTTGCTTATGAGCCCAAAATCCTACAGTGTTTGAAGAATACTTTATGCAAACTTCCACGAGGCCTGTGTTAAACCCAAGGCACGTGGTAGGCTCTTGACAGTAGAAGGTAATTCCATGAAGTGAAAATTAAAGTAAGTTACATTTGCTACTCGGTGTATAACAAGCTGCAGGACACTTCCATTTGTAGCATGAATGAATGCAACCTGTACGTTACCAAGGATTGTTATTAAAATATCCTGTGATATCTACAGAACAGGAAATAAAGATATAACTCTACGAAACGGAGCTACAAGAAGTCGTCTGTGCCAAGAATTCATCCCTAAACAAGAACAAAAGTCTGCAGATGAAGGGGAGAGTAAAGATTTTTCTGTTTTATTGCTGTTGAAAAATAAAACCAATCCTGATTATTCCTATTAAAGCAAGTCTCAAAGTGTTCGAATTATGGAACTACTGGAGAAGAAAAAAGAAATCAAGCTGGAGAGTAGCCTGCCAGCATGCACACCCCCTTCCCCCCAAACCAACACACATGAAACACCCACCCACCATGCCAAAGGTTAAGTCATTTAGTCAAGTTCAAAGATCTTCAAAGAGTTCTTAGATCCAGATAAGCCCATATGTTACCAAAATTCTGTGAAAAGCCATTACTTTCCAATCTGCTTTTCATGTCTAAGTTACAGAACACACAGATGCTTGGCATCACTCAGTCTCCCTAAATTCTCACACCAGATAATCGAGGCTCACCAATAACTTCCCTATCTAAAATCCTAAGAAATGTCTTTATTCCATCAACACTTAGTCCACTTGTAAAAACTGAAAGTATCCATAAAAGCCCATTCAGTTACTGCACAATAAGTGTTAATTTGCTAATTTCTTCACAGGTAATCAATTAAAATGTAAAATATTGGATAAAATTAGTTGCACTAAATTTAACAGCTGCTCCATAAGCATAATTAGTTTCACAAGGGCCATATGTATTCTGAACAGAGACAGAGTTGAAACAAATAAGCAGATTTTAATACAAGTTTGAGGAAATCTGCATTTAATTAGCAGGTGGGCACTACAACTGCATAATGTTTTTATACATTTATATTTATGAAGTGACAGAAGATCTAAAGGCTTTTTAAAATGGCGTTTATTGTTTGAATGGGAACTGTTTTGCTGCATGCTAAAGTGATTTAAATCCTTATAGCTCTGCTTTGAAAAAATCATAAATGGTGAAAGAAAACATGTGGAAAACTGTAAAACTAGAAAGAATTTGCGACAAAAAGCAGATCCACATACCATAACCAAAAGGAAACTACACTTAATTAAATGTACACTACATCTGGAATATCAGCCTAATAAAACGTGAAACTATTAATTTTCATTGTTCTAAAGGAAATGAGGTCAGTGTCGTTTAGTATTTCCCCAATTATGTTGCACTAAAGCACTGAGCTGTATCTTATAGGTACAATCTAATCCTTTCAAAACACCACAATCTGAAAACAGTCACTTTTTTAAACAGAAAGAGGAATTAGAGCACAAACCCAAGACAGCTCAGGCAGAAGAAAAGCATTCTTTCAGGGAAGGTAGGTTTTGGACCAAATAAGCTATTTTGTTGGCAATCAGCAGCTAACACTCCAATGAAAGTTTTCTGAGATGTCAAGTCCTTCACTGGCATTCTTCTAAGTATTTCTCAGCTGATACAGTCCTTATTAGATTGTTATTAACTCGATAGCCACAAACAAACCCCTACAAATTCAGGCCTCTTTAATACTTTGGCAATAAATCAAAAGGCTAAGGGAAACAACAATGAAACACAACTGCATTGCATCAAACCTGGATATTCATATGGGTAGCAAAGACATAGTGCAAATGCACAAGTAATTGCAGCAAAACGACGTGTTCTCTTTCAAAGCATATTAACAAAAAAAAAATCTTGTTTAACTCGACTTCAGTAAGAAGAAAAAATATCATGGCACAAGTTCCTGAGGAAGGCAAAGTCATTTTCCAGCATCAATTGCAGTTGTTCAGAGTTAATGAATACTTTAATTTTTGTTTTAATGGGGATATGGCTACCCCTAGAAAATCTTGCAGATCACTAGCAGTTTGCAATTTTAAAATGCATGCATTTGAGGAAGTTAAATACAGATAACATGGATAATGATCCTGTTTGTTTATTGTTAAATATAAGGCGAGGGAAAATGAAACTAGGGAGAAGCAGTGTCTGCTTCTCACTGTGAAACGAGACCAATGCCAAGAGGAAAAAGAGCTGCTTCAAGCCAGCAGTTTAAATAGTTGGTAAGTGAGAAAATAGAAGGATATTAAAGATAGCAACAGTATCATCCACGGTGCCAGAGAAAAGCAAGATGAAATATAAACAATAGCTGGGATAATCAAGAACCCTGTTTGCAGAACTGAGACAATGGATTCACCACATACAGGCATCAGCTTAGTTCAGCAGTAAACAATCCTCCACCTTTAAATTACATTAATTACATCATCAAACACCTGAGGAAATAATACTCAAAATTCCAGCAAGATATGACTTCAAAAAAACCCAATAAACAGAGTGGTCACTGCAAACTTGACCTGAACAGTGCATAAATGTAGCTAGACAGAACAGCTCGTGAAGACACTATTCTCAGCAGCCTCTTTGTTACAAATCTAGTTTTCTCTAGACCTCCTGGTGTATCTCTTCTCATCTCCAAACAACATTAAAGCACCTTCTTTGCCACAACACCTTGACTGTCCCACAAAGAGGCTGCTTACAGTAGCTGAAAGACTCTAGATTCAGCATCCTTCCAGTTCAGCATTCCCACGTCACCACAAAGGTATTGGAAAACCTACAGGAGATGAATAACTGAGTGAAAAAGGATTTACTTCAGAAATACATAAAGTTTACTTAAATTAAGCCTTCAAGTCAGCAGTCCTTTGGCCAGAGACTTGCTTCTCATGGAGTTTGGGCAGTCCTTCTTGCCTAAGGAAGGGGTGAAAGAAGAGAAGCCAACTATGAACCCACCAGCTGCAGGAGCACTTCGACAAGAGCCTTCACAGAAAACAGACTTTACTAAGTATTATCTGGAAATCAGAAGTATAAAATGCTGATTAAACAACTGCTCCTGGAGACAAACCATTTGTTTTTGTTGATGTGCTTTCACAAAATGCCTGTCAAAGCTGGTTACTCTAACCTGTAACCTGCTTCCTTCACCAAATGGCTCACTGGAGGAGCATTTCCTTGCAATGCAGAAGTGTGATCTGCTTGAGAAGGCCAGATGCACATTACAGATCCAAATACAAGTACATAAATTAACTGCAATGTTATTGGATACACATTAGTTTTGCATTTGGCACCGAAAACTATTTTTCAACAGGCTTTTCTATGCAGAGGCAGGGTTGTAGGAGCAGCTGTGGGCAAAGTAAGTGTAATGAAGTGTGCTGGCTGGGATTTGGGAAGGAGAACATCTGTGTGAACAGTTCCCACTGATCTACTGGCATAGTGAACTGCTCCACTCCATTAGCAATGGCAGGAGGGGATTCCCTCCCCACTTTATTCCCTTAGCCTAGGCAGATGTCCAAAGCAGCCAAGGGTCTTTGGCCTCATCTTTACTGGAGAAAAACATGTTGCATTTTTCTTGTTAGTCTGTGTGAAGACTCCAACCTGCCTCTTTGCTAAGATTTCACCTCACATCAAGACTGTAAATTTAAGAACACATCCATTTTTATATCAAGTATATTTCTCTCACACCTTTCTTTGCATAGAATCATAGAATCATTTAGGTTGGAAAAGACCTTTAAGATCATCAAGACCAACCATTACAGCATCGAGTCCAGCTATTAACTATTAAAGACTATCTCAAGCCAGGACTTTTCTTCTAATCCTACATTCATGTAGCTATCTCATGGCAGAGTAGGAAAAGCTAGGATTTAATTCTAATAACATTTAGGTAATAAAAGAAACAGAAGCTACTACACTGTCCCAGCCATGAAATAAGCTAACAAAAATGCCCTCTATTTCCCCATCTCTTCTCATTCAAAACAGTTTTAACAGTCTTGAAGTTCTAGACTTCAAGAGCATAAAACCACACATCACTCTGTAGGAGACACATCTTTTTTTCCATTCATTTTTAAGATAAATGAAATGGGGAAACTCGAATTCTCTATGAACAAATAAGGTAACACATTCTATTAGCCAGTAAATTCGTGGAACTTTGTAATTAATTGATACATACACACGTAGTTATTCTGCTCTTGATACAGCTGGAATCTATTCTTAAAAAACAAGGGTTCAGCTTACTTTCAGGACCCTCAATAAATACACCAAATTAGTCACTTTTACATCATGCAGGCATTAATGACTCTGCATCTGCTGTGACAGGAAGACCTGGATGTATCACACAGCAATGAAAAAGGGTCAAATTCATTTTCCAGGTGGAATCATCATCCAAGTACTTATTTGTTGTAAATTTGACAACACCTCTGATATTATGTTAAAATGTTGAGGAACATAAAGGAGAGATTTCAAGGTTGAATTTTTCACTTCCCTGGTGCCTCTGAGAAGCTCAAATTAGTTACAGGTCAGCGCTGCTCTTCTGTCTGGCTTTGACAAGAGCACTGGTTTATTTTCTTGTGACTGTAAAACATCTATGACTGAGGTGCCAACCACAGTTCCAGCTTAAAGATGCTATAATATTTATGTATACTTTCATCCACACACCGCGCAGCTGAATGAAATTACCTAAACAGATGCTTGAAATCAGCTTACACCATAGGACACTAATTGTTCTCATAAACTGAAAAAACCTCCCCAAAAATCCCCCAAAACACTCAACCCAGAGCACGACAGCACCATGGTTGTCAACCCAAGGCACTCAAACCTGTAAGAAGTATCAGGACAGATCCAAAACTCAAGCAAGAGAAAATAAACACATCGACACTTCTCCTTCTTCAACACTGCAGCAAGCTGCTTTTCCATTTAAAAGGCAAAAAAATCCTCCTAAAAGGTAAGATAAAAGCATATGCTTGTCCTTAGAAACAAACACCTTATTTAAAAGTGTGGAACTACGGAGACAGACTCAATTCACATCGATGAGCAAGAGGTCTCAAATGACGCTTTGGAAATAACACTGGGATGAAAAGCTGTGTCTACTTTTACTTGACTGGTAAAAAAATGAAGCTATTGCTCTGGCTCATAATTAAGGAAAACAGGAACTTTTTTTCTTTAATTCAGTGATAACCAGACATTTGAGGTTTCAATTTTATGGTTTGAGGTATTCCACCTATACTTTTGACCACAATATGAAGCGTATAGAAGGATATTTAGAACACCGCCTTGCTTGCCCAAATTATGAAAAAGCAAATAAAAATAACCACAACTCGACTATAGGATCAAGTCTCTGAAAAATAAGTCACAAAAGGGCTTTAGAAACTCCTGAAGTATACACAAAAAGCCCAAACGCATCAGGCCATATTGCAAAACTTGTGAAGATGTGACAGAAACAGTCTGTAGGCTTTATTGCCGTGTTCCAATACACATTCTGTAACTGTACAGATAAACTTCTGATTTACATACAAGTCAGATGCATCTGGCTTTAATATTTTGTATTTTACAAACACAAAGCAGATAGAGGAAAGCATGTTCTTTTTTTTAATATTCTCCTGAACAGCTTTTCTGCTGGAGCTTGATGAGGAACACATAGCTGAGAAGCTTATCAGACACAACATCTACTTTACTGGAAGTTATCACCTATATTCCTGTTGCACCTTTCCCAAACCCAATGACTAGTTAAAAACTCCACAGAAGGAGAGGCAGGAGGATAGAACTCTGAAAATTTCACTTAGTATTCTGAAAAAAATAGTGTTTTGCTTGTGGAACCTGCCATGGTTTCATAAAATATTGTCAAACAAAACAGCACAAAGAGAAGCAACAAAAACTGGATTATCATAGAATCACAGAATGGTGGGGATTGGAAGGGACCTTTAGAGATCATCCAGTCCAAGCCTCTTGCCAAAGCATGTCCCACCTAGATCAAGTCACACAGGAACGTGTCCACGTGAGTTCTGAAAACCTCCAGAGAAGGAGCCTCCACACCCTCCCTGGGCAGCCTGGGCCAGGGCTCCCTCACCTCACACTGAAAGAGTTTGTCCTTATGTTTAAATGGAATGTTTCAAAAAAAATACATAAAGCAGCAAAACTACTTGATTGTTACACTTCAAAATGTATGATGACTGTTCTGATCAATTGATGACACTGATCACACACTGATATTAGTCCCAATTTAAGCAGGCAGTAAAGATCAATTACATTTGTAATTATAAATAATGATGCCTTTTAAAAAGATTCTCATTTTTACCATGGAATTTTCTTCTAAGCTTTGCATTTTGTTTAAAACATAAAATAACAAAACCTCAAAAAAACCACAGCTAAAACATGAAATAATTACAGAGCAGCCTTGCACGGCCTCCCTGAATCTGCAAGAAGCCTGCACAGCAGCTATTATGTACTACACTCATCTCCATTTTGAAACCTGAAGGCAAGAATTAAAATGTAAACTGTATTATTTCCATCACTGAGAATATTACCAAAATCATGCAGTTAAGCCAACTCCAAAAATAAAACACCACCTACTGTATCCCTCAGAACTTTCAACCGTTCCCAACAGCTACATCACAACTCCCAGAATGTCAACAATAGTATGGGCAAGTTGGAGGGGAGGGAACTGGAGCACAGCGAGACTGTAGAACTGAAAGGTGTAACAGATATTAAGCTAACAATGTACCAAGCAAGGAAAACTTGCCTGCAACCCGTCCATCACCCTCAAATGCCTCTCCAGTAGTTACTGCTGTCCCCATGCCCACAATGGCACTGCTAGCTGCCTGTTGTTCATTGCCCTGGAAGACAGATGTTTAACTGTGGTGTGTTTCTCTTGTCTCTCCACCTTTCTGCTTTCCCCACAACAACTGTTTCCTGCTACTAATCAAATTACTGGGTCTTTGGGGCTGAAATTGTTTTGAATACCCATCAATACTGCAGACAGCACACTAAGAGCTTGATCCTTGTCTGGCATTTCCTGATAATAAAGTAACGTAAGGGTACACTGATTAACCACAAGCAATCAAAGTATTACCATTCCAATAATCTGTTGTACTTCACAGTTGCAACACACTAGAAACCCGATAACTTTGGTTACTAAGCTTCAGTTTGGTAAGATGCACCAATCTTGTGATCAGATCAGCTTACTGTAAGACATGCTTTGAAAGAAGGTCAAGACTTCATTGTATTATTTAGATAATTTGACCTTTTTAAGTTAAGCAAAGCATGAGAATACTCCAGAATTCAGATACTGTACCACAGAGTATTCAGGAAAGCTTTCATCAGAATAACCGAGATCTTACTTTATCCTAGTCCCTGGCTGAAACATTCAGCCCTCTAATGCTCCTTCCAGGCTAGAAGTGAGTAACAACTCACTCTTCCAACCCTTTGTCACCACCCCTCTTAGCAAAATGGCTCTGTTGACTTGAGCTTGTGACAGAGTTCCAATCTAAAGCACTTTTACAGTCTGTGGACTGAAATCTGTTGATACATTCTGATTTTAGCCCATGCTTGCCCACTGAGGCAAGCAGATAGAACAATCAAAGGCGTAAGGTCCAGAAATTTTGTCTTTATCCTGTAAATCAGATACAACTAAGGGTCCCATCAGGACTGGCTGCTGTTCTCAGTGAGTGGCTCAGCCCTGGATCAGCACTGATACACTCTTTCCTCTCCCTGTATTCCAGTTGATCTTTGTTTTGGTTTTCACAAGTGAACTTAACAGTTGACTACAATCATGAAAAAGACGACCCTTACATCCCAGTTTTGATGTCAGAGATTTAAGAAAGAATATCCATCTGATTTGAAATTAATAAGAGAGAATCAACAGACAATAACTTCTCTTCTAGTGTCCTACCCAGCAGCTGCCATTTGCCTGTTCACAGGAAAACAAGACACAAAGTAAAGTTATGAACAAAAAACAAGTAAATTTTCAGTACATTCCCATTTTTGGGGAATGGGAAGTTGAGAGAAAAAAAAAGCACATTTGAACTTTTCAGACAAACAAATAAAGGATGCAGACTGACACAGCCCTTGGTGCCACTTCCCCGGCTGAAGAGGGATGTGACATTTGCCTGCATTAATCTGATTACTCTGACTTGTGGAAGGGGCATGACTAATTAGCTCAGCGTGTGAAATTTTCTATTTTCTTCATTTCCTGCTTCTTTTTAGCCATCTACTTGAAAAACATGACGTTTTCTTTTCTCTAGTTTAGCAGGAGAGTCAGGTCCAGGTATATTTTGGAAGCTTTCACCAGAAACAGAACAGCTCTACCCAAAATGAAACCAAGATGTTTATTAAATTCCTTTTTTTAAATGCACATTTTATTTTACGAGATGCTGAAAAAAGGTTTATAAGATCTTGATAAAAGATCCTTTCCTTGGTTTGTAGTCCTCAGCTGCCACAACAGCGCGACCTTTAATTAAACACTGTATTTTTGTTACGGGATAAAGCGGCTTTACTTCAACTGTTAAAATAGCGTTAGAGAGTTTACAGAAGATTGATGCCTCCCAGCTAATACAACTTGCATTCTGTTAGTTAAAAATGAGATACTAAATGATAAACTATGTGTCAATGGAAACATGTTATTACATGAAAGCAAAATATATGCTTCGGTAGTTAACAATTTGCACAAACACCAGAATTTCCAATACAGCCAATGAGAAAGTTCAAAGGCAGATGAAAACTTCTGTTCCATCCTAAAAATCTGCTTCCTAGTAATAGTCCTGGTAAGCTATAAAGCAGCATTTCCATGCCCAGGTACTCAATGGGGCTTCATAAAACACAATTCCTAACGAGCATCAATAAGAAAGGCTGTCTGTCTTTTAGAGAGTCCTTCTGTCTTGAACACTTGTTTACAGGAGCGAGCCCTCCCCAAAGATCCGCATCAGAAAAGTCACCATTTCCAACGACTACTAAGAAACTGATAGAATTCTGCAGCTTTCCTGAAGGATTAGTTTCTATTTCAGCTTATGCTAACGCTTGCTCTCACCCCTTACCTGTTCTTGCACCTAATAATTTATGAGCAAATGGCCTTTTTTTGCATTTTTTTTAAACGAAATAGCCATTTTCCACCAGTGTTACACTTTAACCATCATCTGAACAATCCTTTTTGAAACTTCCATTTTAACATGAAATTACTAGAACCACAGGGGGTTTTTTTTTTGGCTAAAAAAAAAAAAAGGCAAAGCTGACCTTTATTTTATTAGCCTACAATTTGCTCACCAGTGTTTTCTTAAGCTATATGAATGGCTTATGTAGGCTGACAACATCCCACAGATGGTTATGATTATGTTCGCAGGACAACGCACTCACTGAAAACTTTCACAGACGCTTACCTAATGGGATGTCACATTAAATCTGACAGAGGCAGATAAAATAACTACATACTAATTATTACATCTCAAAAAAGGTCATTTTCAAAGGACAGTCGCAACATTTCTGATGTAATTATTGACAGAAGCGGTGCACTAACGTTCGTGTAAGCACGGTTTCTTATTAAACAAGCGCGATTATTACGTGGCTTTCTTCTGCCAGAAGATGTCCTTGAATATACAGAGCTGTCAACATCTTGGAAATAGATGCCCCTAACTACAAAACTCTGGTAAACGTCAGGATTCGATTTGACTGCTACTTGCTTCCTCTCCTAATGCTTAATGACTAATTCCTCAGAGATACCCTTAAAAGCCCTAAAATGTTGTCCTTGGGTAGAAACTTTCACTCGGCAATCAATCGGGAGCAAATGAGATGATTGTGTTGAAATGTACTGCACTGCTGAAGCTAACAAATGAATAAAGAAAGGTAGTATATCGGAACATATGCCACCACACTGAAGTTGCTAAAAGGGTCTGTTGGAAGAATATTTGGTTTCCAGTGAAGCTAATATGCTATAAGAAGGGACGGTGATGAAAGAATACCAAGTCATATGGAAATCCAAATATAGTGACAGGCACAATTATTTTACTAATTGCTAATGAATACAGTCAAGTGGCTTCAAAAAGCAAAACTTTGCTTGGACTACTTCAGGTTTTGACCTCTGCATGAGCAAATGCGTTTCAAACTGAAGCCCACCAAAATTGATTAACGGCGCCAGCCAAGGCCAGCGTGGAGCTGAAGCTTTTTTTCCATCTATCACATGGCCCCAAGGATAGTTAAATGAACCTTAAAATGGCTACAAACAGCTCAATGACTACACAGACTCCTGCCAATTAGAAATAATTAGGCAGTCATTTTGGTGGTAAGTCTTTTTAAGTGCATACATAATGATGCAATGATGCTTATTAGCGATCTCGTATGAGCTATGCTCAAACAGCCTGGAATAATTATGCAACTATCACAAAGCCTTGCACATCTCTGTACTTCACCTTAATGCATTTAAAAATCCACTTCATTACCTCCAGTAATTAATCCTCCATTAATTGCAGGAAAAGCCCAGTTTACCGTGCTTCGTTTCTAATTATCTTATAAATAGTTATGGTTCTAATTAATGTGTTCATTAAGCTGAATATCTCTCTCAAAGCCACGCTCAGAGCAAAGGTTCCGCTTTTGAGAGAAAAAGCCTAACTAGCCATAAGGTGAGGCCATTTTGGTTGTATTTGCTTTTATTTTAGTATATTCAACCTCCTAATTGGCATTTAAAATCTAATTTGGAAGAACTTCAAGAAGACTATACAGCAGAAAAATAGGAAAAGGATTTTCTTTTTCTTTTTTTTTTTTTTTTTTCGCTCCCCATTCTCCAATCAAGAAGCTTTAACAGGAAAACTTTTAGCATATCTTTTTGATATAGACTGGTAACAGATTTTCAGTGCTATGCCACAGCTTAATTTAAATTCTATTACGATTCAGCTCGCCCTTGCATGTTTCCATAGAAAAGCAGCAAAGACTATAGAGGAAAAACAGACACCTCACAGTATAGGCATAATGTTTGAAACCCTACCGCTGCCCTTGCCTTCATTTCTAGGATACAAATCAGCAGTGCGGAATCACAAACAAATTTAAATCACTTATTTGCTCTGAGCATAACATAACCCTTTAAAGCCAACGAGAGCTCTGCAGTTTGCATGGCTCGGGGTTGACAAGATCCTATGAAAACCACAGCTGAAGGCTATCTTAAAGTCATGTTTACAGATGAGGAAAGTCCATACTGAAAGCACACCTTTCACAGTATTTTTGAAGTGATGCATTTAAGAATTTGCAGAAAACTTAAAGGTTCTAATTTTTTTTTTTTTAACCTACGAAAGTACAGTCCAAAGTATTTAAGTTATGGTTAATATTAAGGTTTAGGTAGCAACTGCCTGTCTTTTCCTAGGTTTTCATTTTCTTAAAAGATATGTTATATTTAACTACACCTCTCTCCAGACACGTTGTGCAAACAGAAGCTTTCACATTTTCTCCTTACATGAACACATATTTAACGTTAAATATTTTGCTCAGGGAGTTACTTAAACACAATTTAAACACTATCAGCCTTAACAAAGGCTCTACCCATGCCTGAAATGATCAGTGTTTTTGAGTAATCCTTTCTTCCTGCAACATCACACCTTAGTAAACTATGGAATCACTGAAGACAAGTGCAGCTCTGCCAACAACTCCCGTAGGACCAAAGTTTTATACCGAAATCTTATATTAGGACCATCTGTACATGTTCTTGCTTTTGCATTTCAAGGAGACACAGCACTTTGCCTGGGAAACTGCACAAAACTCAGCAACATTCCCTGTTCACAGAGCCGTACTCTAGCATTAAAATTGCTTCTCACCTGATCTCAGCTTGAACAACCCAGACTTGACTCATTTTTTCCCCAGCTCACATTCTCCATACATGGAGATCTCATCCTGTTCTCTTGCTCCTCATTAAAAGCCAGCAAGAGAGTGAGCTTGCCGAGAGACGGGTGCACTGAACTACCCATGTGGGAGGAGAACAAGCACTAAGGGATGAAGGGACATGCAGGAAAGCATCCTAATTTCACCAGCCTAATGTGGCATGAACTCACTCTTACTTTGGTGACAATATCAACAAAAACTGGCATCTGCTTATCCGGATCTTGACATACAATTGATTTATATGGAATAAAATTTGTTTGTACAAAGGTACCAAAACCAGAGTGAGCAGCAGCTACTGTCCTGCTCATGAAGGTAGCAATGACCTGCTGCTGCTGAGCAGTGGCTTCAGGTGAAATCTTGGACAGAAGCAGCAATCAAAGTATCCCAGGGCATGTATGCCAATTTATACAGAAGAGTGATCATCTCTATAAATCTGACAACAACAAATCCTTTAAAGCAAGAGTCAGCACCTACCACCACTGCCACAATAGAGCAAAGAACCATAATACCTCGAGAAAAATATCTGAGAAAGGCAGCAGTGCCCAGGTCCTGCTTCCCACCAAGTTCCAGACCAGCTTCCAGTCACAGAGGCAAGACATGACTGATGAACAACATCTTGTCTCTCTGGCAATTAATTTCTTCCTGGACCTGAGATATTTCTAGCAACAGATTTAACCACTGGCTTGAAAAAAAAAATCATAGCATCAGGCACAGCCTACTTCAAATGTTGCTGGTGGCTGGTTCTAAGAACAGGGTTGTTATAACTGCCCTTCCTGTAACTTGAATAAAATAACCCCAGAGTAATAGATCAAGGTAATTGAGAAGGACTATGGTAACCAATCTATTAACACAGCAAGGAATCTGTGGAAGAAACAGGAATCCATCATTAAAACTCTGGTGAACTCGGAAGCTGGATGAGGGTTGGACATGTAATCTGAACTCTGGCACACGTGGCTTCAGGAAGGTTGAATTTGGTACTTTCAGCAAAATTCAGGTTGAATTTTTTACATACATGGAGTTGACAGCTGCTTGTATTATCCTGTTACAGGGGAATTGTGGCTCTTGCTAGGGATTTCTTACATTCTGATGAGTCCCATAGAAAAGAGAGAGTAAAACACCTTTCTGGCAGAAACACCAGAGTTTTTCCTGCAGCTTTTTAAACTCTTACTGTCGTATGTGGTTAGGATTAGAAAGAATTAAAACCAGGAATAAAGCAAACAGTAAAATGTTTCTGCTAAATTCAACCATTTTGTGTTTCACATTTTGATAATCATGTTCTAGAAACTAACATTGGAAGCAGCAGCAATTCACCCAGCAAACAATGACAGTCTTATATTACCAGTGCATCTTTAAGACATCTGCTGTAAGTTGGTTTACGTAGCTGCCTCCAGAAACATGAGCTTTGCAGCAAAAAAGAACAGATTCTATTTCATGGCCAGAACTTTGGTAGCAGAGAGAACAAAAAAGAAGGATTTTTTTTAAAAAAAAAAAGTAAAAAAACATCATTTAGAATGCAGACACATCAAAAACCAAAAAGCCAGTTCTCCACTAAGGGCAATCAGATTTTTCTTCTTGTCTTCGTGAGGACTTTTTTTCCCCAAACGGAAAACTGAAGCATACAAAAAACCACCAACCCAAAAATCCTCAAATATATCCTTTTCCAAAGGGAGAAATAAAAGGTTTTATAAAAATATAAGAAGCTACATTGATAGCATGTTCAGTACAGATAACACCTGGGCTGCTCTAGGAGAAAAAAAGTTTACTTGTAATTAGACTCGTTACTTAGCTCTAAACGAACAGCACTTATGCATTCCTATCTTTTTTAAGGCTTTTTTTTTTTTATACCAATGAAAGGCATCAAAGCAACTGTCACTAGCAGCTATCTGGCCTTATTGATAACTTAAGGGCCCTTGGCATTGCCTTATGAAGTTTAATTTCCCAAAGCGGTCAATTAGACGTCGGTACTGTGCTCTTTGGTGGGTTATTGCTCTAGGATATCTTCAGTGTTACTGCTTCACCTCTCTATTTATTGTCATGTAGACAAACTGTTCAGTTCCTTCTGAAAAACCTCAGTTATTTTAGCTAGAAAATATTTTTTAAGGCTATTGGTGATATAACCCGTGATGCAACAAGATCCTAAATAAAAACTGCAGGTTTGGGTTTATTGAGGGAAAAAGAAGAAATATGATCTGACTTTACCATGCATAGAAAAACGAAAGATCACGTGAGCAAACTCAGAAATCTGAATTTCAATAGTTCTTCCCTGCCCTAAGCCTTTACTTGAAGTTTAATGAAAGAAATACTACAATACCCTAATTAAATACGCATTCTAACGGACCAAAGACTCCAAAGTTCCCCTTCTCCATCAGTAAGAAGAGGGATAAACATGTAGCAATCGATTCAGTACATAATTTGTGGGGCTGTACAGCTAGTTGCATGTGTGGCAATTTGTGTAGTGAGGCAGAAGAAATATCCCAAACTCTATAGGAATAGTAACTCCAGTAGCTACTACCAGGCAAAAAAAAAAAAGCCATGAAACCTTTCAAAAGAAATACTCTGATTAAATAGCATCGCTTGATTTCTTATAGGACTTTTATCTGCCTCTCTTAGGAAAATTCTTGGATCCATATCCAAAGGAAGTATTTCCAAAGCACTTTAATAGATTAAGACAGCTTTTCAACACTGTCTGACAATATGTGTCCAACCTTGTTCTTCACAGTTGTCATTTCTTGTTTCTTACAGCAGGTACACGGAAAGAGCCATGTTTGTACCCTCTGCCCCTGTAGCTATCTCGTTGCTCTGAACCAGTACTGCTATTGTTACTCCGACTTCACTTCCTAATTCCTTCCCATCAGACAATAAAAGTCACATTGTCTGATGTCTCTAGGATGGTCAACACAGAAAACTTTCTTCCCTAAGCCTTTCCTTTTCCCCAGAACATCTAACATCACCTACGTTGACACCTACTCCCTTAGGCAAGGCCTCTATGACTGAAACCAACTTCAACGTGAATCTGCATTCTCAAAAATCAGTCTTCTAAGTGCACACAACTGCAATTCATCTTATTTGTGTGATGATCTCCAGCCATTCCATTCTCTTTTTTTCTTTAATTAATCTCTCCTCTACCTCATCCTTCCATAAACTCTCAGTCTAATTTGCAAGGCTCTTCACAACTTTGCTCTTTGTTCATCTGCCATTATCTTTCCTACTAGGCATTGCTGCTGACATTAATGTCTACCTCAAAAATGTACATCCCTTTTATCTTCCTCTCTCCTAAGAACCTTTATTTTCCTTTCAGGCTGATGCTGTTCTAGAAAATTCTTCCTGAAGTTGCTCATAATTAAAACTCTACATTGTAATCTATTAGAAGCTCTCCATTAGTGTGTGCTAACCACTGCAGACAGATACAGCCTGTAACTAAAAGGAAGTTTTGGACACAAGTTAGTAATTACGTCTTGATCCGACACTTGTTATCAGCTGTGAGATCTGACAGGCCAGGGTTTTAATTTGGAAAGACTCTACACATTAATACCACCACAGTAAAATATTATGATGCATGGAAAAAAAGAGAGACTAACTGAAGACAGACCCATTCCTACTCACCATCCCAAGCAATGCAAATACAAAAAGCATCCAATAACAATGGTGTTTGCACCTCTGAAGTCTCACAAACAGCATTTCATTGTGCCACGTTTACTCTTCACCAAAATATTTCCTTTCAATGTTCAGATCAATTTTTAAGAAGATATTAAAAAGGAAATACTCAAAGGTAAAAAAAACCCCAACCCTTCAGGCAAAAGCTGACGGACTCTTGCCAGTACTCTGAAACCTGTAAAACGCTCAAGATCTTCTCTGTACAGTGGCACACTATAAAGAATAGAGGTAAACAACTGATACATGGCAAGGATTTCCAGCTTGCAGAAGTGTCTGAAGGATGCTGTGACCTTTTTGAGAGCAGGTCAAACCAAATGGCAAGGATCTCTAACTTCAGGGTGAGCGCTGTCTAGTGTTGGCGCTGGAGTCTGATGCATTTACAAAGGGGTGGTGGGGACTTCTTCCCTGGCCATTCCACCATCACTGTGTCATCAACCAGCCAATGCAGATTACATTGTGTTAGGGATCACTAAATTTGTGAACTAATGTAGTACACATGGTATACTATCCAATATACGGTATGCCAACACAGCAGCACTTTAAAGGAGTTAGTGGGGTTTTACCATTATTTGTTTAATGACCCTTTTCACATCGCACTTCTCTGCATGACTAGAGGACCCTGATTTTAAATATTACAAACTATAAGTGCTAAACACAAAAGATTTTGGCAAGCTGTGAGGGCTGAACGTTAATTCTAGCTTACATTGCCAGGATAATGGCAACTTCAATCAACAAAAGCTGCTTTTCCATAGCAACACTCAGGTCTATTCCAGAGCTATCCATAAGAAGGTCGTCTTGGCACTGGACTGCACTAAGATACACACATTGCAATGTTAAATCAATTAGACTGGAAGAATGGTAAAGGAATAAGACGTAAGCATGTATCCCTATGCACAACGGAGAAAAAGAAACAACTAAGAGAAACACACCACACTGATCAAACACTCCCTTCACTGACAGTCCAAAGGCATCAATTCTACAAACAGGATTACTTTACACACGGAACGTTGTCTCCTTACGTACACACAGATGTACTTGCTGTTATTGTGCCAATCTTTAAGTTGAGCTGTGTTAAAGATATTTCAGGGACAGCAGTTTTCGGTCTAAGGTAAAGGGAAAAGCCAAAAGCACTTGGCAGACAATAAGAACAAACTGGCATATTTAAAGGCAATTACAGTGAAACGCTCTATAATCACAGAATTGCATGAAATCAGGCAATAAAGGTTACTGTGCTTTGGTTAATTCTATTTAAAGCCACAGGAATGAAAAGATCCGTGTTCAGATGTAAAGGAAGTATTTTGGTATACGATTAACTTGCAGAACAATTGCAGTGAAAACTCTGAAAATATTAACAAGACTCCGTGCACACAGAAATTATATGAAATCCGAGTTTCTCCCTTCCAGAGAGGCATCATATTCTAATAAGAACTATCCTAATCTTCACCCAGCAATAATTTCAAGATGATATTATTATTCTCATTTCCTTGAATAATATCCATACTCCAGGGCCATTTTCCTTCTCATATTCAATATCATGCATGCTTGTATCAAGATTCCTTTCTTCATATCCTGTCACAGTATCAATCACTGCCTCCTGTCCACTCAATCCACTTTTGATTTATCAGCCGCCGTCTTTCTGGACTCCATAACTCGACCCAAACCATTTTAGCAAGACATTGACAAATAGCACCCAGTATCACATCAACCTGTTCCACTTAGTAAACTAAGAAACAGGAACTGTGACATCTCTGCATAAGTATTCCATTCTATTCCCCAGACTGATGTATATTAATGAGGAGATGGTATTTGAAATGCTTCTTCCACATCAGCATCTAATATGATCAAATTAGGAAATGGGATGATTTATTAAATTTCGTAGAGCTGAAATATTTCTTTATATCACTGTATGTGTGGTTTCAGAAAGTGAGCTGTTGCTTTCAATTTTTCTGCTGAGGATGTGCCTGCATTTCACAGACGAATTATTGTCTTTAAAAAGATTGCAGGAAGGCGAAATGTTATTAAGCAAATGCTCAGTAAAACAAACTAAATCGGTTTTAAAATTCCTAATTTAATGTAAATCTTGGTTGTTTTGCTGAAATTCAGTTTGTGATCTTATTAAGTCATATTTGCATTGTAGTGTTTTGCTGTAGGACAGCTTTAAATTTATAGCATGACTAGGAAGCCCCACTTTTGTGACTCTAAAAAAAAATGCATCTAAAATAGTTATAATATGCACAAGTTTTCTTGTCTTCTAAAAGAAAGTACAAACCAGATCATTTGAGGTTACAAACAATACCTACTCCAAATATTTGTTTAAAGGTGTCTGTGAAATCTCCGTTTGACTTTCCAATTACAACTTGATACGTCAGTGTTTAACAGTTGGAACTCTGCAAACCCTTCACTCAAATAAAACACCTCTGTTGGAGAAGTTATTGAAAGCATTACATTAGAGACATTTTTACCAATGTTTTCACTACCTTGAAAAACAACCTTAGTTTGACGAGGGCTTGTGGGGAGGAAAGACATAATGGGATACAGAATCTGTGCCATCTGCGTGGCTTCACCAAAGACAAACACGGTGATTTAAAGATCCCATGTAATGGATCTTAACTTCCGACATGAAATCAGTTTTTTAGTGTTGGTCCCATTCCCCTTGGGGAAAAACACACCCAAACAAATCAGAGTTGCTCAAGCCCTTTGAAGGTACAACAGGAACATTATAAATACTAGTTGCAGAGACAGTATCTTCATTGCTCAATCTCATTGCTGCTCTTCAGGTGGGTCAGGGGATTTTACTCCCTTCCACTGGCAATTCAGAAGTTGGAGATGAACAAGAACACTTTACTGGGTAACTCATTCTTTACCACACTAACACAAAGTGGTTGCCTGAGGTACTTCTGGTCACTAGCTCTTCCATTGGAGGAGATAGAGAACATTCATTCCTTAATCAACTTTTCTTGCCACTCTTTTTTTAACTTGTTCTTTTACACCCATCCACCACATTCCCCCTTTCCCCTACAATCTCTGTTGCAGACTGCAGAATCACAACATACTCAGCTCTCTTAGGAAAGCTGTTCATACCTTCAATCAAGTGCAATCAAGATAGATTTTGAGACCAAAAAAAAAAGAGGAAGTATTGAACATTGTTGCAACTGTCTCAGCAGTAACAAGAAGGTAAAACATACGTCTAAACTATTAAACTTCTCCAGAAATAGGATTAATCCATGGCTTCTCAGTGTAACATTACAACTGAAAGCAGACTTGGGGAAAAAAAAAAACACAATAAAGGATTCAACGTGTCCAGCTGGGTTTAGCTTTATGCTTTTAATATTTTAGTTTTATGCTTTTAACATGCCAAAAGGCTCATCTGTAATGATTTAGGATGTTATTTATAAATATTTTCCCTGAAGATCCCCGTCTGTGAATAGCAACATCACTTAAAGTGACGTGCAGCTATACCTTGATAGCTAGAGCACTGAAAGGTAGGATATTGTATACATAAAATATTTTATGCACGGTATTTCCAAGCACAAAATGAAAGCAACAGCAGTCATGGTTTTAAAGTTTTTAGGTGCATAATTTCCATGTATTGCAATGACTATCAACATCAGTAACAGCTGGAAGAGATGACCATTCTACTATGTCTAATGAGATGTGCAATTTATACAATAAGAAAACAGATCCTCAAATCAAGTTATCATTTTTCCTACTGCTGAGCATCTGACATACTGAAAGAACACCTTCATTTCCACCTTATTCTTTTGACATTTCATTGTTTCAGAACTGACGTTAGCAAAACAGTGGATATTTACAGGAATGGCTTATCTGGGATCTGTAGCTCACAGGCTAAGTAAACTCAAAGAGAGATCAGACAGTTCAAATAACCAAATTGCTACTACAAAGGCACTGTAGCAATAAGAGTCCAGGCAACTGTTCTAATTAACAGCTGTTAATCATGAGAGATTACAAGTAAGAGAAGGGGAAACGTTTGTATGTTTCGGTACCAATTTTTCAACATTTAGAGGAAACAGCTCTACTTGTTTAATATACAAAAGTGACCCGTTTTGCTAAATCCTTAGTGCAGACACACAAAATTACCTGGCTGAAGATCTGTAAACACATACCACAAAAGCTTTGGTCTGCCTGACACACTCAATAATTGATTTAAATTCAATAGAAAATGCTAACAGTGAATCTGACATCCAGGAACAAAACTTCACACAAAGTTCTTCATTGAAAAATGGACACACACAAAAACTGAGCTTCTTCTCGTTACAGAAGTATGAAGCTGACTTTATAATACAATTTGCAACATCTGATTAAGATGTAAATATTTAAATCCTTTATTATTGAAAACATTCGTCACGATCCAAGTTATGAATCTTTTCAGCACCACAGAGATCTTTAAATATTAAGGGAAAAAAAAACCCAAAAAAGCGTAAGTAAATTGCCATCTCTTTCCAAGGGAAATACAGATGAGAAAAACACAAACAGCTGAGTGTGCCAACGTTATGCACGGGAGTTGTGGAGATCAGTAAACAAACAAAACCCACACCAAGTTTTCAGGTGACAGGAGTTAAAGCAAGGCATCTTTATGAATGCTTTTTGCACTTAGGCAAATGCAAAATATAGAATTTGTCTTCAAAGCCAACTGTTCCACCAGTGCAATTTAAAGATTTTGTACATCAAAAGCACAGCAGAGAGATTTCAAAGCAGGAAGAGATTCAAGTGAGACATAGTTCAGACGATCTCTTACAACCATCATTTCTAGTGCATTCCAAGCTCAGTAGCTCTATCGAGATCTTAAAGGAATGTTTTTTACGGTAGAAATAATTACGTTTACTTTTTTTTTTTTGTCCTAGAAAAGAGCCTTACCTTCTTGTTCTACTTTTTGATCTCGACCTTTGAGACCTGTAGGATTTGCCTCTGCCCCTTGATCGGCTACGACTGCGTTTTCTTCTAGAACCATATGAAGAGCTACTGCTGGATCTGTGTCTGCGCCTGAAACAAAACCATGCTGTTAGTGTGCTTCTGCTTCAGGGGAGAGAAGAAACAAACACAAACAAAAACCCTAACAGCTTACTTAAAAGGGACAGGCAAGCCTGTGGGGCTTGTTTTGTGTTGTAGAAGCCTTAAATGCCAATATTACACAGCAAGAAGTAATTCACATACATATAGGTAATGCTTGTCTTCAAGAGCTTCTATTCTATAGCACACATCCCAAAAGAGAATAAGGGTAAACAGGGAAACAGAACTGATTTAACTGATTTGCCTAAAATCACAAAATACCTCAAGGGAGTTTCTAATTGAGTTCAGTCAGGACTCTGAGAGGGGAAAAGGAAAACACTTTTCTCTCAACCTCCCCGTTTCATTTATTCAAACAATAAATACTTATAAACAAAGGAGAAAGGTGAAGCAACAGATACTAAATCCATACATTCAATTAACCCCAAAACTGAGAAGATATCTTTCAAGCAGACACCTTAAAATTTCCTCTCTGCCTCCATCTCCCTAACAGCTAACTAAATAACAACCACAATCCTTATGAGAATCTCCACATCTTTGGCCTTTTTTATGTTCAATTAATATTAAAATACAAGACCCCATAGAAATCCTGCTGTAATCCAGGATGCACTCAGTGTGATGTGCTTTTCTAGCACAAGGAAAAAGGTGCTGCATTACTACAAGTAGTGCTGCAGTAGTCCAAACTGGAAACGATGTACAGGCTACCTACTAAAGCACAGGTCTTCATCTGAAAAAGGAATGCACTGTTCCTACTAAATGAAGAATAATAATCATAGAGGCTGCTGCTTTTGATTCTTCTTCAGGGTCAGGGATAAACCCAGCAGGAGTCCAGCATGTAACAGTGACTTCACTGCCAGGAGCAAATGCCCTCAACTAAGGGCAAAGCAAAGGTGCCAGACAGATCCTAAAAGCAGACACTTTCCTCTCTTCTGGATTCAATTTAAGTCAACTGGTCTTCATCCAGACTCTAATCTCCCTTCAAGCTCTGTTTTTATCTGTGAGATAGCCATGCCTGCACTGGACTAAAGAGATTCATAAAGCTGCATGTCATCAGCATATTGTTGGCATCGAAGCCCGTGTCATCTCACCGTGTCCCCTAAGGGCTGTATGGAGATGCTAAGCAGGAGCAGAAGAAAGAGGGGATGGAAATAAACAAATAAGACACCCTCCACAACCAGACAACTTGCTCCTCATTGACACACTCTTCTGCCAGCTAAGGGCAGGTTTGTCAAGAGCACTTTCTAATGTATTTACAGGACAATTAGGCACTGTGAATATTTTCCAGCTCCTCTGGCTAACAATATTGGCCAGCACCTGTTCAGTTTGACTACAGGATCACTGCAAGTCAGACAACCCGGATAGCACACCTGATCTCAACTGGTCAGGTACAGAAGGGGGCCTCTGATGACAAAATATAGCATCAGGTCAAGAAAAAAACAATGGTAGATGCAGCCACATGATCTGTGTTCTAAACACCTAGCTGGACACTTTAAAATCAGCACTAATAATGGTGAAAATTAACTGTTGCAGCAAATCTATAGACCTAATTCACCCTAAATCTTTGGACTGAGAAAGTCATTGGCTGGCAAATCTTACTTAGTTTATTACAACAGAAAAGAAGTAATAAAGAATAGCTTATAAGTAGTTGAATTAACCTACTTTACAAGCTAGTGTTAATATAGGAACTACCATCTTTCCAAAAAGAGATTCCAAATTCCTTATTCAGAAGGAGGGGAAAGGAAGAGTTATTTCAGCTTTCCTGGGTTTTGTCTGTTTTAATGATGAAGTTACCTTCAGATTTGCATACACACTGCTTTTGTATTCTTGGAGGGAAGGAAAGTCTTTAGGTTTTTTTGCTGGTGGTGGCTTTGGTTTTTTTTTTCCTCTGCACATAAATGAAAATATTGCCACATCTTTGGAAATGCAGAGCCAACTTGGCTATAAAACTCCAACCCAGAACTGACTCCACCCTGGATTCAAACACTTCTCTCTTTCTACCAAAATATGAAAGTGCTCGATCTGTAAATGAACACAACAGACAGTAAATTACTGCAAAAAGCACCTCTTCTCATACGAATGGGAACGAGACGGGAGATCTCGAGACCGTGAGCTCGACCTTGATTTCCTGCCAGACTTTTTACGGCTGTACGTTCTGCTGTCTGAGGAGCTACTTGAAGAGGAACGCCTGCGGTGTTTCTTTTTCCTTCTGCTTCTGTTCTCTTCCTCTGTGTCCGAGGAGCGACGGCCCATTTTTCAACTACATAGGAAAAAAAAAAAGTAATCTAAGCTGTAAGAAAGTCTCATGGCTACGTTACATTGTTTTATATATATATATATTACAAAACGATTCTGTGTGTTATGTGTGTGTGGGAGGGCATAAACAAACACATCATGGCGTCCTTTTAAAAGCCATCACTTGAACAGCAAACCTGGTTCACGTGCAAAAATGAAACTCAAGGTTTTACTGTAAGATGTCAACAAATTCATAGGGGTTTGGGCAAATCCATTAAGCAAGCAGCTTGCAGTTGGCACTGTCAGCAATTCATTTGTTACGGTATGGAAGATTCATCGCCCATTTTCACAAGAGACGTTTCAGAACTCTTTAAACAGATACACGAACTGATAAAATCGTTGCTACATCAGAATGTATCTCCATTTTAGCTTACTTTTAATTTTTTTGCCTCAGATACTAGTTTTTCAGTAATTTGGAGAGTAAGGTATGATACTTCTGATATTTCCCTTTCAGATGCTACACAATCAGCAGTGCGGCATCTTTAATATCTTCAATTTACAGTTACAAGTGAAGATCCACAATACTTAATCAATAGAGCACAGCCTATTGATTTCAGCTACAGGTGTCACTCGGTTTCTGTGCCTTCAAGTCGTGCAATTAAAACAACGTACATTGTTGTCCTATGTGTTATAATTAAAATACACCGAGAAAAAAAAAATATCTAGGAAGATATTTTTAAATGAATTTAAACCAAACTTAGGTTGATTTTGGTCCTCAGTTAAGATCCACCCGATTTTAAATTGCTGTATTCCATAAACAGAGCTATAAATATTTAAGCTTCCAAAATGTTTCTTAATTGCCAATGTGTTTATCTGGACAAAGTTTACAGACTTTGATAACAGATTTGAAAAAAAAAAAAAAGAGAGAAGGTGGAGAAGCCTGCCATTTATTAATTGTTGTGAAGACAATCATCTTCACTGGGAATTCCCAAGAGATCATTTGCATTGCTTCACAATTAAAGAAATGTTTTCATTCTTGACTTTTCAGGTTGCAAAAAAAAGGTGCATAATGCTCTAAAAATCAATTTTTCTGTCCCAGCAGTATCAGCCCTGCCCATTCAAGTCTTCAAGATGCCCCTTCAGACACTTTTCAACTCGTGGCAGTTAGGAGGAGCCTTTCCTGCAAGAATTAATGGCTATTTCTAAGCTCCCCAGCTCCTCCTGCATTGGGAAAATGGGAATTCATTATTCTTTAACACTCATACCAACACCTAGATCACAGATATATTTTGTCACAATATCACCTGTCTGTAACCAACACTGAAACATTACTGGTGCTCATATACCTAGCATAAACTGGTGGATCATTTTCTGCAAGCAAGCTTTTGCCACCTTTTACCACCTACACAGTACCACCCTGGTCTCCAGAGTAGAGACTGAAAACAGAACAAGAAGAGAAATTCACCACGAAGCACGTTTATGCTTAAATTCACAAAAGGTTTGCCTGCAAATACAAGCCTTGAGTACGCTGCTGCTTTCAGTCAAAATGTGTGACTGAGCAAAAAAAGCACCATGATTAGTTCCACAAAGTTTCTTAAACCAACATTTTCACCTCTAAGTTCCCAAGACAGCTGGAATTCTCTTGCACACAGTCACGCTTGCTACAGTGCTACACTGATACATGTAAACACCCAAGGAGGCGTGGGATTTGCAAAGCCAGTGTACTGTGAGCAAGTTCCCCCACAGAGCCTTCCAGGGAGCTGCAGTACAATAAACATATAGAAAATGCTGCATCTGCCAGAGCTTGAAGATGATGTCAGAGATGAGGGTTTGCTTTGTCAAATTGAGACACTCTTCCCACACTACTGGAGCATGTCCTAGGGACTCCCAGACCCCTGGAGCCAGGGTGAGAGGCTGCAGAAAGCACAAGTCAGAAGTCAAAGCGACATCCACCTGAAAGCACCAACTTCTAGACTTGGCATCTACTTCAAGAAGAGTTTCCACATTATTTACCCAACAGCTGTTTAATGCAAAACAAAACACAGTCCCTTAAGTACCTGGATTTTCTCTGATGTTCACTAGAGTTCACTCACTGCCACAATCAAAACAGGAGCTATGTAAACTCGTGCCTGTGTAGTCAAATCTCTGTGGACTGCAGACAGCTCTTCTGCACGCAGCTCTGAGCTATCAGTTCTGCTCCTGCAGCCAGGAGTGCCTACAAATTAGCCATCACTAAGCTTTGCTGCAGAAAATCCCTCTATATATTTACTTCTCAATAGTTGCTGTTTTCAGCACTTTAGAGATGGCTCTTCAGCTAACGACCTAAACACAGCAGGTTTGAAACATACAGCATAAACAGCAAACCCTCTGTGCAACTAAGCCAGCCGAATCTTAGGAGGAGGAACTGCTGTGCAAGAGTTTCTTGTTTAATTAAGTTATTTCTACCATCTTACTGAAGTTACTCAGCACAGATTTTGAAACAGACAGAGGCACTACTTTACAGACTATTTTATCTCACCTATGCCTTTAGTTTATAGTTCTGTAGAGGAAGGACAATTTGTATCAACACACCATCTTGTGCAGTCACTTTAATTTTTCAACCTCATGGCAAAAGATTTACAGGGCTCCAAGGTACTAACAGTTATTGAGCAGGAAAACAAAGCTCTTCAAATGATCACGAACCTCAATCGCAACCTTAACGTGAGCAGAACTGCTCAGAAACTACAATGCACAGATTTTAAGCTCGAAGCTCACAGACTACAGCTCATGACAGCAAGATTGATGAAGGACATCAAAGAAACAAAGAGTACAAAAGACATTTCTGCTGAGATACTCGCCACTTGATGTGGATGTCCTTATGAGCCAGAACATCACACTTCAACATATATATTGTCTGTTGCTTAGCTTCCTGGTTTTTTTGCCATCAGCTTCCTTCCCCATTTGGACATATAACTAGATTAAACAGCACACAAAACTATGTGAAACATATAATGTAAACCTCAATTTTGTGTCTTCAAGACCAAAGAACTACAAGCCACAGCCCTTCCCTATGACAGGACACGGCCTGTGGCACACACACACATATTCGAGGCTCAGGAGCTTCAGGAGCACTGAGTTTACCGTAGATGGGGTACAGGATAAAGGCACATTGGTAACTGATGCTCTGCATCTTCTAGAGTTTCCACTAGAAAAGAAGCTGCCAGAGCAGACTGTTGATCCTGGGACAATTTGTGCAGCCAAGTCCTAGTAGCTGTCTCCTACAGGGACATCTTAGAAGCATACAGGTGACAGACAGCTTTGTCTAACAGGCACTTTCACCAGGGTCTTCAGCACATGAACCACATTTTCCTGCAAAGACATCTCTTGCAAACATCATACTTGAGAGCAGCCAATTATCAAGACCTGTAACAGGTTAGTATTCTCCCTAACTACTTGGCTTCTGCCAAACCCTTTTTTATGTGTGGGCACTGTGAGAGATACCGTTCTCAATGCCTGCCGAGACACGAGAGGCTTTCACCCTTACTATGGAACAATACCAGAAGGAGGAGGAGGAAGGAAAGGCATATTAACAACCACCAACAGAAAAAGAAGGGTTTCAGCTGAACTTAGGGCCTGTATTACCTGCCAGGCACTCATGGGGAGACAGTCTCCATCACATCAGTGAGACTCATATTTTTTACAATCACTCAGCCCCAACCTTCCTCCTGCATGGTTCTCACTCACTCTTATTCTCTCTTATATTCCTTTCCTCACTCCTGAATTCAGACCAAACTACTCTGGTCAAACAGCAAAGAAACACTGAGAATTCCAAAGACGTTGTCTCAAGATATGAGGGCTCACAGCAGCCACATTAGCAGGAAACTCATGTTGAAGCCTCAGATACAGCAGAGTACCGTTAATTAATCAGCTACTTAAATATTTCTGCAGGCTGTAGTGCACATCTGTGAACTTCAGCATTTTGAAGGCTTGCAATTTGTCTAAAATTGAGCAGGTTTTCAATAGGATAGCTAGACCTGAGCACAGGCATGTTGGAGTATCTAAAAGACAGGTCTTTGGGGTTTTTTTTTCAGTAGTTAGTTTTTGTATCTGTTAAGTCTTGTTTGTCAAAACTGCAACACTTTGGTTGAAATGAAAACAAACAATCTGAGCAAAGCATACAACTAGCACAATATTTAGTCACCATGATTAGCCAAGAGTGACAAAGCCAAAACAACCTCCACACTCGTTTACAAACACAAGTTATGTTTGTTAGTTACTAAGCACCCTTGAAAACTGACTTGCAATAACCACTAACCACTCACACTGTTTCTGTAGCATCGCTGCGAGCAAGATCCTTTGAGAACTTATCACCCTGCCAAATTGTGCAAGTCCATCCATAGGAGAGAATCAACAAGTTGGGATGAGATGCCACTTCAGGTTCAGCCAGGGAACAAGGCTGACTGAAGGAAAACTTGTTCCGAGTCCTTGACAAACACGCTCAGTAAGTAGTAAGGAGGGGTCACAGTGTTTTTAATGGCAACTCTGCTCCCCCAAAAAAAGGCAGCAGGTTGAACTCATTCTCACATAGCTTCTGCATGTGGATAGATCAAGACTTTGTATCTGCCTCCACCAAGCTTGGAGTTATGTGGAAACTGTCCCTGCTCTACAGATCAGAAAAACTGCTAACAGCAGAGAAAGTTATTTGATTAGAAAAGAGAATGAGGTGACTGTTCACATGAGAGCAGCAACCACAATTGTTGTTGATTTTACGTGCTTATCCAGTGGTGCCTCTTTTCCTCAGCCCTCTTTCAAGATCACTACAGGAGGAACACTTGAATGGCACCTACCAAGAGAGCTACCAGAACATGTAGCTTTCTGAAGAAAGCCTAGAGACCAAAGGACCCCAGGAATTCAATTACTTGCAATCTCTCCCACAGGAATAAGAATCCACAAACACCAAACACACCAGAACGCTGTCCTCTGGTCACATAAAAGTTACCACCTTAGACAGAGGTATCAAGCCACTTGCGAATTCATTCATTCTGACCTTGAAGAAAGTTTGCCTCCATNTCTTTCAAGATCACTACAGGAGGAACACTTGAATGGCACCTACCAAGAGAGCTACCAGAACATGTAGCTTTCTGAAGAAAGCCTAGAGACCAAAGGACCCCAGGAATTCAATTACTTGCAATCTCTCCCACAGGAATAAGAATCCACAAACACCAAACACACCAGAACGCTGTCCTCTGGTCACATAAAAGTTACCACCTTAGACAGAGGTATCAAGTCTCTTGCAAAATCATGCATTCTGACCTTGAAGAAAGTTTGCCTCCATTCAAAACCATGAATGAACAATTCCCTTACAAACACAACATTCCTTAATTCAACTTCAATTTTCCAAGTGTAGGGGGAAAACCTATGCTCGAGGAACATCCGTGGTGACCCAGGGCAGCAACAGCGATGTGGAGAACTGAACAAACATGATCAAACAAACTCTGGCATGATGCCTATCTACGAAGAGCCCACTTCACAAGCCATCTCTCACTCAAATAAGAGTGTCTGAAAACAAATCTCATATCTGAGGAAAAAGTAGCACCCAGATGTCTATGTATCTGAAATATAAAATGAAAATGCCCCAAATGACTGCTGCCAGCGACAGCACATCAGAGGCAGAAAAATACTCCTCACACACCTTCTTTACCCACACCTTCACAGACTACAGCGGGGAAAGTACAATTCGACGTGAATTATTTCCTCTTATCCTCCTACGAGCCGAAAAATAACAGTGGATCCCTTGGGCAAGCGCCAGGGACAGCAACATCCAACACCGGTACCATGTGCTCCCCACTCACTGGCCCTGTCAGCCTACGGCAGCAGCAGAAGGAGCCTGGGCAGAGCCTGGGCAAGGAGCAGCGAGTCAGGTCAGTTTCCACAGAGGAAATTGACCAGAGGCAGGAGACGCAACCCCCGTGTCCAGCTCAGCTCCCGGCTGGCACCAACCTGCTCCCCTGCCCCTAGGAAACACGGACACGTTTATGAGTGGGGTCATCACGCAACCCCCCCCCGCCTCCC